>OU898276.1:207310192-207499777 GCA_918026665.1 Diabrotica balteata | reverse complement strand
ACTTGTGTACTTGCAAAAACGCCAATATCGTCAATAAAGGATACTGTAAACAGTAAAACACTTCCAGGCCGAAAAAAACGTAGTGATTTCCGGTCTCATCGCTTGTACAGTGCTCAACAAGATATGATACGAAGAAAAATATATTCCCTTTATGAAAACCAGATTGTCCCTACTTTGAATAAAAATTGAAGTTAGAAGAAGATGAAACAAATATACATATTAGCCGTGCCACCCTCCATAGAGTCATTTCTACAATGGGTTTTAAATATCGCAAGATAGGCAAAAAACAAGTTTTAATTGAATCACAAAGATTGCGTACTTGGAGATATAGTTATCTCTCTGACATTAGGAAATATAGATTAGAAAACAGATCTATCATTTACCTGGATGAAACATGGTTTGATTCACACGATACAGTACAAAAAGGATGGATCGATTCTAGTAGAAACTGCCAGACGAAAGCACCTTCAAATAAACGAAAACGCATAACAATAATTCACGCTGGTTCGGAAGACGGATGGGTCCCAAACTGCTTGCTGTTATCTGCAAAGAATATCAAAGACTCTAGCTTGGACTACTATCAAGATACAAGTGGAGAACTTTTTGGAAACTGGTTTCAAAATTATCTTTTAAAAAATATCCCTAACAATAGTGTCATTGTAATGGATAACGCAAGCTATCACAGTATTTATAGCTTCCATATTTACATCTTTATCAAGAGGTAGATTTCGATACCGAAGAATCATAGATTTTAAAATATATAAGAACTCAATCCTACTGTTGTGTTTTTTGTACTCCATAGGGTATTGGATTGTATGATGAATAAAGATTTTTACTTTTTGTTTTTTATTTTTCACACATGGATACATCTGTCATATATATGTTATGTCAAGTCAAACTTCTTCTTCTTTTTTATAAAATCAGTTGTACCAACTGCTAAGTACAAAAACATTAAAACATAAAAATCCTAACATAGCCCCCTTTGAAGGGAACCTTCAAAATATAAATAATGTGTATTTCACGATAATTGTCTTTATTAATTTTCACTTGAAGCTTCATCTTGGAGAGGTAGTGGATGTAGATGTCTCACAGATCGTTTTAGGACACCTTTTGTAGTGGACACAAGGGATACTCGATGAATACCATCTGGACCAGGAATCAGCTGCAAAATTCGACCTAGTTGCCATTTTTGTGGTGGTAAGTGGTCATTACGGATTAATACCAGACTCCCAACTGAGAGTTTTGACTGTGGAGACTTCCATTTATATAGTTGATGGAGCTGGCTGATGTATTCTTTTGAAAATCGATTCCAAAACTGTTGTTGCAAACGTTGAACAGCTTGAAGTCTTGTGGTTCTATTTTCTGCTACTTCCAGTAAGTCTAAGGAAGGAAGAGAAGTAATAGGATGGCCCAAAAGGAAGTGGGAAGGAGTCAGAGGCTCGTAATCATTTGGGTCATCTGAAATTGCATAGAGCGGTCTTGAATTTAAAATGCCTTCAATTTGAATTATGAGTGTTAAAAACTCTTCATAGGTTAAAATAGAATTTAACAGAGTTCTTTTAAGATGATGTTTCATTGATTTAACTGCGGCTTCCCATAAGCCACCAAAGTTAGGACTGTAAGGAGGAGAAAATGCCAACTTATATTATTGCTAGTTGCATAATCTATTAATGTATTATGATTATTTTGAATAAACTTGTACAATTCATTGAGTTCTTATATGCACCTTGAAATGTTTTACCATTATCAGAATAAATGTGGTTGGGTATTCCCCGACGTGAAACAAATCTTCGCAGACATGCTATAAAACATTCTGTTGTCATATCTGAAATGAGCTCAAGGTGAATAGCTTTAGTTACAAAGCATACAAACACACAAATGTAACCTTTTGTTGTTTTTGCACCTCTTCCCTTTCTGTCTTTTATGTTATATGGACCTGCATAATCTATTCCGGTGACTTGAAATGGAAAAGATGGTGAAATTCTATTATTAGGTAAGCTACCCATAGGGGCAATGGATGCAACTGGTTTGTGTCTAAAACACTGAATACAATTCTTGACAATTTTTTTTGCAAGAATTTTCCCCCAATAGGCCAATATTTTTGTCTGACTGTTGCCAATAGTAATTGCGGCCCTGGATGTAATAAATAGTTATGTTTATGAATAAAAATTAGTTTAGTAAATGGATGATTTGAAGATATAAGGATAGGATGTTTAATATTTGTTTGTAAATTAGTATATTTTAATCGTCCCCCTACACGAAGAATACCTTGCTCATCCAAAAAAGGACATAAAGAAGATAATTTATGGTTACGGGGTAATGGTTTATGAGACAAAAGAATTAATGTGTCATTAAATGAATCCTTTTGAGCTAGTTTGATTAATGTTAGCAGTGCTTGATCAACTTCAATTGCTTGTAACGGACCCAAGTATTGATTGGTTTTATTTTTTGAATTATGAATAAATCTTTTACAATATGCAATTGTTCTGACTAACTTTAAATAACTAGAAAACTTTGTAAATATTTCTAACGAATTGACAGAAATATTTGAAAGAATTGTTGTTGGAATCCTTTTTAATTCTGGTAATTTTGATTTGGATATATTAAATGAATATTGAGGCCATTGACTGTTTGGTTCACATAAAAACTCTGGCCCTGTCCACCATATATGGTGGTATTTTAATTTGTTTGGTAGTATGCCTCTGGAGGCAACATCAGCAGGATTTGTTTTTGTATTAGTATAACTCCAATTTGAGATAGAAGTTAAATTTTGAATTTTTGCCACTCTATTGCCCACAAAAATTTCTAGAGAGTTTGGATCTGTTTTTAACCAACAGAGCACCACTTGTGAATCAGACCAATAATAAAATGGTATATCATTAGGAAGATTGAATAGTGATGTTTTTACTTGAATAGATAATTGTGCAAGTAATAAGGCTGCACATAATTCCAATCTTGGAATTGTTAATGACTTAAGTGGTGCCACCTTAGTTTTCGAGCATAATAGTTGTACATGAAATTCTCCTTGCAAATTTGAACTGCGTGCAAAAATGCATGCAGCATATGCATCTCGAGAAGCATCACAAAAACCATGGATCTCTATCAATTTATACTCATTTTTTATAACATATCTAGGAATGGATAATTGATTTAATTCTGACAATTCAGTTCTAAACTGTTGCCATTGTAAAGATAGATCATCTGGAATGGGTTCATCCCATGCCATGTTTAATGACCATAATTTTTGTATCATTATTTTTCCTAGAATTATACAAGGGCTGATTAAACCTAATGGATCATAAATTTGTGCTATATCTGAGAGTACCTGTCTTTTTGTAAGTGAACTCGTTAATGGATAAATATTTTTATTAATTGAATATTTTAAAACATCTAATTGACTGTACCAGTATATACCTAATGTTTTTGAAGCATCATTTTGTCCTAATTTTAATATGGCTAATGAATCATCATTACTGGAAATGGTTTGAAGACCATTTGGATTGTTAGAAGTCCATTTTCTTAGAGGAAATCCAGCAGAATTTAGAATGAATGAGACTTCTTGACATGTTTGAATTAATTCAGAGATACTATTAGAACCAGTGAGTAGATCATCTACATAAAAGTCTTTTAGAATTGTTTGTGATGCTAATGGAAATGAATTTATATGTTCTTGAGCTAATGTTTGTAAACATTTTATTGCTAAATATGGAGCTGAAGTTGTTCCATAAGTCACTGTATTTAGCTCATAAACTGAAAGGTCTTGTTCTGGATTATCTCTCCAAACAATTCTTTGTAATGACTTATGATCATTGTGAATTAAAATTTGTCTATACATTTTTGTAATGTCTGCAGAAACTACATATCTAAACATTCTAAATCTTAGTAAAATACTGATAATATCATTTTGGACTTTTGGACCAATGTATTGTAAATCGTTTAATGAGTAGCCTGTAGAAGAAGCACAGCTACCATCAAAAACTACACGTAGTTTTGTTGTGAGACTTTCTTCTTTGAGAACACCATGATGTGGTAAATAATAGTATGTTTTATTAGGATTATCTTGTGACATATCTATCTTAGTCATATGATTTAAGGAAATATATTCTTTAATAAATTGTGAATATTGAATTTGAAAATTGTTGTTTTGATTAAATCTTTTTTCTAGATTTACAAACCTGGTACAAGCTGCATTGAATGAATCCCCTAATACATCAGGAGATAGTTTTAATGATAACTTTACTACAAAACGACCCTCTTCATTTCTAGTAGTATTTTTGTGAAAATGATTTTCACAATCTGATTCATCTTTTGGCAAGACTGAATTTACAGGTACTTCTTCTAGTTCCCAAAATCTTTTTAATTGAGCATCTTCTGAATAAATTGTGTTTGCAAAATTGCATCTGGATAATGAAGTTGATACAGGACTTTTCCTGAAACAACCCAGCCTAGTTTAGTATTTTGTAAAATAGGTAACCCGTTACCAAGATATATTTTTCCTTCTGTTAGAAGGTCCCAAAAAAGATCTGCACCTATAAGCATATCAATCTCTCCAGGTTCAAAAAATTGTTCATCTGATAATTGAATATTTTTAGGGATAATTAAAGATGGGTGGATTAGTTTTTCTGCAGGTATTTCACTGCATATGTTGGAAATCACATAACATGAAATTGTTGTTTGATAATTGTCAATTTTAGAGAAAAATAGTCAAATTGCATTTTTTTGATAAATGTGATGTTACTTGATTAATTCCAACTATGGATAGTTTTGAATCTATTAAAGGTATGTCAATTTTATTGCAAAACCCTTGTGTAATTAAATTGTTTTGTGAACCACTGTCTAATAGAGCTCAACAGTAATGTTGGTTGCCTACCGTATCTTTAACATAAAAGCCTACAGTGGATAATAGAATTTGTGTATTTGAATGTTGAGGTTGTATGAATAAATTGGTAGATGTTGGATTATTGGATTGTTCATGAATTAATGAATTATGTTTTACATTGCAAATTTTGCAAGGCCCTAAATAACATGATTCAACCTTATGTCCTGTCCTCAGACAGTTTACACACAACTGTAGTTGTGAAATTGATTCTTTTCTTTGATTGATATTTAGCTTTAAGAAATCAGAGCAACTGTATATTGTATGGTTATTCTTTTTACAAAAATTACATTTTTTGTAATTATTATTTGAGTTATGGCTGGAAATTGCTAAATTAAAATGTGAATGATTTTTTGTTTTGTTTGGTTTTATATTAGAACTAGGATTAATGTTTACATTTGTAGTGTTGTGTATGATTTCCAATATGTCTGCTTTTGATTTAAGAAATTCTAAGAATTCCTCCATGTTAGGAAGTTCACCACTAAATTTTTTCTCTTTCCACTCTCTAAAAGTATTTTTATCTAATTTTGATGAAACTAAATGTATAATTAGAAAATCCCACAACTGGTCTTTACTAATACCTATGTTTTGTAAAGATACAAGATTTTTTGATACATTGTCTAATAGTCTACGAAAACTGGTTGAGGATTCTTTAGAACAATGCTCTATGTTAAGAATTGAATTTAAATGACTATCTACTAAAAAATACTTTTTGTCAAACCTGTCTAATAATGTGTTCCAAGCTTCTTGATATAAATTATCAGTGAATGGAATTTGATCGATTAAACTTTTTGCATAACCTTCTAGTGATGCTCTCAATAAAGAAAATTTTTGAGAATGTGTCAATGATGCATTTTCATGTATTGTTGAAAGGTAATTACTTTTAAACTCCAGCCAACTGTCATAATCACCTTTAAACATTTGAAGTTTAATTTTAGGTAAAATAATATTTTGTAATGGATCTTTATTAGAACTATTACAACTTAATGAATTGTTACTAGTTTGATTTGCAGACATACTTTCTATGTATGTCTTAAGAAAACTTAGAGTATCATAATACCGCTTTTTAAATTGTTCTCTCTCCTTATAGTTCTCCTCAAGTTGTTGTTCAGGACAATTTACCTCTATTTCTAATTGAATGCTTTCAAAGTCTTTATCTATTAACTCTAATTCGTTAATTCTAATTGTAGCATCAGTTAATGAAGGTTTCCTATCTGGTTCTGATGTTTTTATAACATCTATAAACTTTTCTACCAAAGTTAACCGCTTTTTAACTGAACCCCTAGTTCTAACACATTTTGCTAAATCAGACATGATTATTGATTAAAGCCTCTAAATTGTGAATAATAGGTTGGATAATCAGTAAGGTAAAATAGGAAATAGAATGAATGACTTACGATTACCTCCTGTGTGTGTGTATATGTAGAAGACTTCAATCTGAATTTTTATAAGTTCTTGTGGATATTTTTTGAAAATAGCTGTTTCTGGATGTATCACGCTCGAAGGATCAACAAATGTTGTGTTTTCTGTACTCCATAGGGTATTGGATTGTATGATGAATAAAGATTTTTACTTTTTGTTTTTTATTTTTCACACATGGATACATCTGTCATATATATGTTATGTCAAGTCAAACTTCTTCTTCTTTTTTATAAAATCAGTTGTACCAACTGCTAAGTACAAAAACATTAAAACATAAAAATCCTAACACCTACCTTTATTTATTATTTCTTACTATCAGAAAAATTAAGTTTAACTTTTTTGAAATTGAAAATTAATGAGCACTTAATCGACGTGGACACTATCGTTGCTAGCACACAACTGGTCAGCAAAGTTCAAAACCATTCATATCTAAACTAATATACATTTAGACTTTTGACCACGTTTTCAGCAATTCGTCATACTGTGCACCCCAATAATCTAACCCTAATTTAATGACACAAATAATCGGACAAAGGCTCAAACGAAAGACCCCAGTCTACATGTTAACTATAAACTAGTCGTAGAAGTTCAACGAAACCCTGGCCTAAGACATACGTGACACTATTCCAGTACCAAGAATATACAGTAAATTGTCAATGGGCAATTTTCTACAAGACATTTTTTCTTTAATAATATTTATATTGTTAAATTTTGTCAGGCAATTTACTTATTGTAGTTATATTACAAATTGTAAATATATATGGGGATTTAAAAACAAATTAAAATAAAATACAGGGTGTTTCATTAAAAAAACACATATCTTTGATGCGGTACAGTGCTATGAAAGGCCCTGTATCTTCTTCTTCAGCCTGTTTGCATCCACTCCTGGACAAAGGCCTCCCCATGAGTTCTCCACTCTTCCCTGTTTTGTGCTATTTGGTGCCAGTTTCTCCCCATTTTTGCTTTGATGTCGTCTAGCCATCGTTTTTGTGGTCTTCCTCTACTCCGACTGTGTTCGCGTGGTCTCCAATGTACAATGTTTTTCGTCCATCTGTCGTTGTTTTGCCGTGCCACGTGCCCTACCCAGTTCCATTTCATTTGTGCAATTCTTCCAATTACATCTTCCACCTTCGTCCTGCTTCGTATGTCCTCGTTTCGTATATGTTCTCTCAGTGATACTCCCAACATAGCTCGTTCGATGGCCCTCTGTGTTGTTCTTAATCTGTTGGCTGACAACTCTGTAAGTGTCATGGTCTCCATTCCATAAGTCATAACCGGTAGAATACAACTGTTGAATACCCTTTTCTTTAGATTTATTGGTATCTTTTTGTTCTTCAACACATCACTGAGTCTGCCTACTGCTGCCCAAGTCATTCGGATTCTTCTAGTTATCTCTGCTGTTTGATTCTGTTTGCCTAGTTTGATGGTGTGACCTAGGTATATATACTCTTCGACACTTTCGATCTCACTTCCATCTAAGTCGATTGTGATATTTTGATTTGTCATTACTTTTGTTTTATTTAAATTCATTTTTAAACCGATTTTTTCAGATTCTTGTTTAAGCTCCTTCAGCATGTAGATTAGTTCCTCTGTATTGTTGCTTATGAGTACTATGTCATCGGCAAATCTTAGGTGGCTTAAAAACCTGCCATCAATTTTAATTCCGAGTTGTTCCCAATTTAACTTCTTGAACACATCTTCTAATGCAAGAGTAAATAATTTTGGAGATATGGTGTCTCCCTGTCGAACACCTCTTTCTGATCTTATTTTGTTTGTTGTTAGGCCTTCTGCTACATTTATTTGCATAGTTGCATTGTCGTATATGTATTTTAGGAGCATTCTATATCTGGAATCTATCCTTGCGTTGTTCATTCCGTCTAATACCGCCCAGAATTCTATGGAATCGAATGCCTTATTGTAATCCACAAATGCCAAATGAAGAGGTTCATTGTATTCGTTACATTTTTCAATAAGTGTCCTTATTGTCTGTAGGTGTTCTATTGTACTATAACCTTTGCGGAAACCCGCTTGTTCAACAGGCTGGTAACTATCAAATTTGTTTGATAGTCTGTTGGTAATTATTTTGGTAAGCAGTTTGTATGGATGTGGTAACAGGCTTATTGGTCTGTAATTTTCGAGTTTGTGTTTGTCTCCTTTCTTGTGTAGTAAAAGTACCTGCGCGTTTTGCCAAGAGGTTGGAATAGCACCCCCGAATAGGCACTTGTTCAGTAAGATTTTAACTGCCTCCATAGTAGTTTGACCTCCAGCTGTAATCATCTCTTTTGTTATTCCGTCGTCTCCAGGAGATTTTCCATTTTTCATTTGCTTTAAGGCATTTACAACTTCCTCGGTAGTAATTTCTGGTAGTGTTTCAGATCCTACATTTAGTATTCTTCGTTCCGTATCATGGGTTTCAGGTTTTGCTACGCTGGACGAGTATAATTCTGTATAATAATCTTCGACAATGTTTATTATCTGATTTTTGTCGTTTCTAATGATTCCATTTTTATCCTTTATTTGGTGTATTTGTTGTCGGCCTTTGCTATTTAGCGTTTTTAACACTTTCATATTCTTGTTTTTCTCTATAATGTTTTCGATTTTTTCGGTGTTGTTGTCCCTGATGTCTTGTCTAATTCTTGTTCTTATTGCCTTATTAAGTTCCTTATATTCTGGTGAATTTCGATCCATGCGGCTTCTGTCCCTAATCATCTGTTGTGTTTCTGTCTTCAATTTATTATCTTTCGGTTTCGGCATCATATGGGTTTTTTTGATCGCAGAGATTATACTCGTTCTTATCGTTTCTTCCAAATTATTTATGTCTTTTTCTTTTAGCTGTTCCATTGGCTCTAGACTAGACTCAAGATATTTCTGGTAGTTGGTACTGTTTTGCCCAAGCTCTTTAGTAGTTAGGGTTCGTTTTTGCAAGATTAGTTTGTTTCTTTCTAATTTGTTATCGATTATTATTTTTGCTCTTACTAATCTATGATCACTTCCCAGACTGAATCTGTTGAGCACCGCTACATCTTTTATTATCTGTTTCTGGTTGACTAATATGTAATCGATTTCATTTTTGGTTTTCCCGTCTGGGCTTATCCAGGTCCACCGTCTATTATCTGGTTTACTAAAAAATGTATTCATACAAAATAGATTTTGTTCCTGTGTGTATGTTAGTAACCGTTCTCCTCTTTCATTTGTAGTTCCTAGCCCATATATTCCTCTATTTGGTATGTTGCCGGTGTTGTGCTTCCCTACTTTGGCGTTAAAGTCTCCCATGATTATTTTAAAATGAGCTCTTTCTGTCATTGCTTTAGAAATATCTTCATAGAATTTCTCTATTTCTTCATCTGTGGATTGACTAGTGGGAGCGTATACTTGAATTATTTGGATGCTGTACCTTTCTGATAGTTTAAGAACGATGTAAATGACCCTCTCCGAGATTGCAGCAGATTTTGTGACCAGATGTTTGAGTCTTTTGTGGATCAATAGTGCTACACCGCCGACATGTGTATTGTACTCATTATGGAATTGGTAGAACATGTGTCCAGAATGGAGTATTGTACATTGTTCTCCTGGCAGTCTCGTTTCGCTTAGACCAAGGACATCCCACTTGATCTTAGTTAGTTCTTCTTCCAGTTCTTCCATTCGTTCGGGTGATTTGAGGGTTCTGGCATTGAAACTAGCAATATAGATATGTTGCTTTCGGTGTTTTAATGAGTTTTTGCCTCCCCCAGATTCCATGAGGCTGACCTCCTTAGAGGTGTGGGATTGAGCACCCACCTGGGGACCAAATCCTCTTGTTTTAAAACTCATTTGGGGTGAGTTAGCCATAACTCGCCACGCTGGCAAGACGGGTTGGCGAGTGTGGTGGGGATATAGGGAAGGAATTTGGGGTTTAGGGTAGGATAATACTGGGGTTTGGACCTGTTTTCCTCTAAGCGGGGAGTGGAGGAAAAACTAGGAGCTCGCGTGGGCAGGGACGCTATTTCCCTGAAGTAAGTCTACCCTCTATCGGGATCATAGAGGGGTACCTACCCGCTACCCTTATGGCCCTGTATATTTATGACTAATTTTAAAATGTGAAGCTCACAGTTAACTCCTATTTTTGTAAATAACTTTTTTTTTGTTTATCCTATAAGAACAGACATAATGGATTTTGTCACAAAAGTTGATCTGGTTGGTACATTGGCTGGTACATTGTTGCCAGCATCTTATGTGGCCCTTAAGTAATTGTACAAAAAGATTTACATTTTTTATAAAATGATTTTATTGATTTATTGGAAGAATTGTCATCAAACTTAAGGCGAAATATGCGGTTTGTACAAGATGGCACACCATTACATTACAGAGAAAGCGGAGTGAGACAGTATTTAAATAGAACTTTCCTGAACGTTGGATTGTTCGTGGTAGTCATATTCTTGTGGTGAGATATTAATATAATTAATTAATTCATAAAAATTTCAAAAAATTACTTATTATTATACTTATAACGCATAATAAATACTGCAGCAGTTTCTTTAGATCCAATGATGCTATTTAATGGAGACGATATTTTATGGAATGTATTGACAAAGGAATTAAAGAAAATGGTGTACATATGGAACACTTACTTTGACAAAAAGTTTAGTGTTATTTACTTTAACTATTAATTTGGTTTGTAAATAAAATGTTTTGGTTATTACTTTAATTTAATACAAAACGTAAAATGTTTGATGTAAAATCCAATTATTCTGTTATTTATCAAATCCTATTATTGTATCCTGCTGATATATTTATTTTATTTAATAATTCGTTAACTATTAACTTTATTAAAAGTATTTTATACCAAAATTCAGAAGTATTGGTGTTTTTCTTTAATTTTCTCTCGTTGCCTGGAGTAATTGCGATAAATCAGAATTATGTAGTTGATTTCTAAAATGCGATTATCTCGAAAACTGGTGAGTTTTGAAGATATTAACAAGTATACCATTTTTTTGTTAAAATAATGTATCTTTAATATTATTTATTAAAAATACCGGTAACTTGAAGAGCAAAAAAGTTAAGTGCAAATGTATGCCACATATGTGGCATATGTGGCGCCCTCTATCAGCTACATCAAATTATAAAGGCCGTATGACACTATGCATTTTCTTGTATCATTTCTTATATCGTTTCTGATATAGAAAGTTATTTATCTTTTCTTGTATCGTTTCTTGCACGTACATTTTTGTCCTGTATGACACTATGCAAGTTATTTTACCAGAAATTGTATGTGATTTGGCACATGATTGGTCGAAATTTTGACACCTATAAAATTAGAACTGCAGTACCTGAGGACTCCAAGCTACTGGGGACTGAGGACAAATGCTGTTGTTTATTTATTAAAATAACTGTGGTGCAAAAATGAAAGAAATAAAATATCCCAATATTAAAACTAAATTGGAAATCACAATTTTTGAAGATATTCAACAGGCTGTAATGGAAGACGGAAATAATAAATAATTTGGTTGTAATAATTTATTTGATTTTTTTAATTATGTGTTTGAATGGCATGCTCTTGAAATTCTACTCTCTTATTTGGAGATATAAAATAATCTTTAAACTCATCACTAATTTTTAGAGCGGTTATGTATTGTTTTTAGTAAAACATCTCCTACTTTCAGTAGTTCCGATGCTATTTGATCCAATCCCTGTGATTTATTGTTTTTCAATATGGCTACTGATGTTCTAATTTGGTTATCGTTGGTTGGTACTTTTCTCTGATGTCTGCTTGGTCTAATTTTATATCTCCTCCAGCCGCAAATATGACAAAAGACGCGACAAAATTTGCGCACAAATTGGCGCATTTCTTGTACAAAAAAATGCAGCGGACACAAATTCTTGTATCGTTTCTGATATAAGAAACTATACGCTTGTATGACACTATCCATTTTTTTGTTATATCAGAAACGATATAAGAAATGATACAAGAAAATGCATAGTGTCATACGACCTTAATTTCTAATATTTAATAGTACCTAGTTGTAAATTTTTATACATAAATGTTGACAAACATGAAAGTTATACCGAAAAATAAAATTTTAAATTTCCACTTTAACACCATTGGCTTAGATCGTAATATTTTAGAGGATAGAATCTACGGTTTCTTTTTGTACAATTACTTAAGGACCACCCTGTATATGGCACAATTAAAAAATGGTATAAAGCCAAAAAAAATGGCTTAAAAGACTAATTTGGCACATTTCTATTAGAGGCAAAAAAAACAAATTAGCAATTTTGTAATAATACAAGTAGGTACATAAAAATTACGTAAATTTTATGCAGTAGATATTTAACACATAGTAAAACAAAATATCCATCCATATCCAAGAAAACACTAAATGAAATAAAGAGGTTATTCTATGAAAGAAGGAGTAAACTATTATTACTTTCCACATTTAAATAATGATTACAAAAGTCGTTTACGACTAAAATGCCACTCAACCTCTAACACCTTTTTTGGGACCTCAAAAAGATGCAAAAATGTTTGCCGCTTCTTCCTCGGACTTTACTCTAAAACACTGTCGTTTTAAACACTCGCTGTTAAATAGATAAAATAATCATGTTTTAGTTAAAGGCCGGGACACGTGAGACGCTAGAAACTATCTGGCTACTTCTTGCTAAAGGAGGTAACATACTTGAGAGTTATATGCTGTGAACATAACTGGGCAGTATACTCAGTCAAACATATAACAAAATTAGTATTGGGTAGGCATGCGTTAATAGGGCTGAAGTACTGCATAAAAAATCAGAAACAAGCTCAGAATCATCACAAACAATGTTACAGCAAACCTAAATAGAATAGGTCAATGTATAAAAATATTTGGAAACTTGGGGTAGTACCAACTAGATTGGACGATAAATGACGTTGTCATAGTGTCTTTACTTTATTTATTCCAGCGTTGTAAGATTTTGTTTATGATCTGCAGTTCTAGCATGCAAAGTTTTATAGTTTGATTTTTATTTTAGGTTTACGTCAGAATGATATTAACCCGAAATCCGAAAAAACATTGGTAACACACACCGGAAAAAAGCCTTACCAGTGTGAAATTTGTTCTAAGCAGTTTAGTCAAGATGGAAATTTAAAAACACATTTAAAGATGCACACTGGAGAAAAGCCTTACAAATGTGAAATTTGTTCGAAGCAATTTAGTCAAGATGGACATTTAAAAACGCATTTAAAGATACACACTGGAGCAAAGCCTTACAAGTGTGAAGTTTGTTTTAAGCAATTTAGTCTAGATGCAAATTTAAAAAGGCATTTAAGGATACACACTGGAGAAAAGCCTTGCAAGTGTGAAATTTGTTCTAAGCAATTTAGTGATGCTGGAATTTTAAAAAAACATTTAAGGATACACACTGGAGAAATGCCTTGCCAATTTTGTTTTAAGCCATTTAGGGATGCTGGAACTTTAAAAAAGCATTTAAGAGTACACACGGGGGAAAAGCCTTACAAGTGTGAAATTTGTTCGAAGCAATTTAGTCAAGATGGACATTTAAAAACGCATTTAAAGATACACACTGGAGCAAAGCCTTACAAGTGTGAAGTTTGTTTTAAGCAATTTAGTCTAGATGCAAATTTAAAAAGGCATTTAAGGATACACACTGGAGAAAAGCCTTGCAAGTGTGAAATTTGTTCTAAGCAATTTAGTGATGCTGGAATTTTAAAAAAACATTTAAGGATACACACTGGAGAAATGACTTGCCAATTTTGTTTTAAGCCATTTAGGGATGCTGGAACTTTAAAAAAGCATTTAAGAGTACACACGGGGAAAAGCCTTACAAGTGTGAAATTTGTTCGAAGCAATTTAGTCAAGATGGACATTTAAAAACGCATTTAAAGATACACACTGGAGAAAAGCCTTACAAGTGTGAAGTTTGTTTTAAGCAATTTAGTCTAGATGCAAATTTAAAAACGCATTTAAGGATACACACTGGAGAAAAGCCCTACAAGTGTGAAATTTGTTCTAAGCAATTTAGTGATGTTGGAACTTTAAAAAAGCATTTAAGAGTACACACTGGAGAAAAGCCTTACAAGTGTGAAGTTTGTTTTAAGCAATTTAGTCTAGATGCAAATTTAAAAAGGCATTTAAGGATACACACTGGAGAAAAGCCTTTCAAGTGTCAAATTTGTTCTAAGCAGTTTAGTCAAGATGGAAGTTTAAAAACGCATTTTAAGATACACACTGGAGAAAAACCGTACAAGTGTGAACTTTGTTCTAAGCAATTTAGTGAGGGTGGATTTTTAAAAAAGCATTTAAGGATACACACTGGAGAAATGCCTTGCGAATTTTGTTTTAAGCAATTTAGTGATGCTGGAACTTTAAAAATGCATTTGAGAGTACACACCGGGAAAAGCCTTACCAGTGTGAAATTTGTTTTAAGCAATTTAGTCAAGATGTAAATTTAAAGAGGCATTTAAGGATACACACCGGAGAAAAGCCTTACAAGTGTGAAATTTGTACTAAGCAGTTTAGTGATGCTGGAATTTTAAAAAAACCATTTAAGGATACACACTGGAGAAAAGCCTTACAAGTGTGAAATTTGTTTTAAGCAATTTGGAGACGCTGGAACTTTAAAAAAGCATGTAAGGATACACACTGGAGAAAAGCCTTACAAGTGTGAAATTTGTTCGAAGCAATTCAGTCAAAATGGAAATTTAAAAACGCATTTAAAGATACACACTGGAGAAAAACCGTACAAGTGTGAACTTTGTTCTAAGCAATTTAGTGAGGGTGGATTTTTAAAAAAGCATTTAAGGATACACACTGGAGAAATGCCTTGCGAATTTTGTTTTAAGCAATTTAGTGATGCTGGAACTTTAAAAATGCATTTGAGAGTACACACCGGGGAAAAGCCTTACCAGTGTGAAATTTGTTTTAAGCAATTTAGTCAAGATGTAAATTTAAAGAGGCATTTAAGGATACACAC
This sequence comes from Diabrotica balteata, assembly GCA_918026665.1. Lineage (NCBI taxonomy): Eukaryota > Metazoa > Arthropoda > Insecta > Coleoptera > Chrysomelidae > Diabrotica > Diabrotica balteata. Next base: position 207,484,533 of record OU898276.1, on the reverse strand, counting down.
CGGAGAAAAGCCTTACAAGTGTGAAATTTGTACTAAGCAGTTTAGTGATGCTGGAATTTTAAAAAAACATTTAAGGATACACACTGGAGAAAAGCCTTACAAGTGTGAAATTTGTTTTAAGCAATTTGGAGACGCTGGAACTTTAAAAAAGCATGTAAGGATACACACTGGAGAAAAGCCTTACAAGTGTGAAATTTGTTTTAAGCAATTTAGTTTCGATGGACAGTTGAAAACGCATTTAAGAATACACACTGGAGAAAAGCCTTACAAGTGTGAAATTTGTTTTAAACAATTTAGTGTCGATGGACAGTTGAAAACGCATTTAAGAATACACACTGGAGAAAAGCCTTACAAGTGTGAAATTTAAAAAGGCATTTAAGGATACACACTGGAGAAAAGCCTTACAAGTGTGAAATTTGTTCCAAGCAATTTAGTGATGCTGGAACTTTAAAAAAGCATTTAAGAGTACACACGGTGGAAAATCCTTACCAGTGTAAAATTTGTTGTAAGCAATTTAGAGACGCTGGAGCTTTGAAAGGTCATGTAAGCATACACACTAGAGAAAAACCTTAGAACCTAGAGTTCTAAGCAATTTAGTGATGCTGTAATTTTAAAAAACATTTAAGGATACACACTGGAGAAAATCCTTACCAGTGCGATATTTGTCTTAAGCATTTCAGTTAATATGGAACTTGAAAAAATCATGTATGAATACACACTGGAGAAAAGCTTTGCAAGTGCTAGAAACACATTTGAGAGTACCGCATCAAAGATATATATTTTAAATGAAACACCCTGTATTTTATTTTAAATTTCATTGCTAGGATACAAAGTAATAACCTGTTATACTGGACATTTAAAAACATTTAACCAATATTACATTAATAACCATATATATATATATATATATATATATATATATATATATATATATATATATATATATATATATATATATATATATATATATCTCAAGTAGTTAGGTATTATTGACTGACACGTTATGTAAGTTTTATTTTGAGGATGCAGTCATTTATACGTGCGCATTAATAGATCATGCAATTAATAATAATCATTCATTTAATTTTAATGAAACTAATATATTAAGACGTGAAAACCAATTAAATAAAAGAGAATTTTTAGAAATGGTATGCATAAATAAATATCAATGCGTTAATAAAAAAACTGATATTAACAAACTCAGCAATATCTATAATTACATTCTATCTTACGAAAATTAATACTTTAATTTTCTAATATATGATTTTCTGACTATAAATATTATATTTTCAAAAATTTAAATATTCATATTTGACGCCACTTTTTACGTAAGCGTAATAACAATCTAGAGCTAATTATCAATAATAAAAACAGACACGAGCGTCTTTCTGACATAAATCAAACATCATTATTAATCAATGTCATAATATATTCAAAATTAAAATATTGTACTTGCATTAAAATATAATTTAAGAAAAATTAATAATGTTTTGTGAATTTAATAATTTAATGGTTCAACCTCATGTTGTAAGTTTTTATATTAGTTTTATGCAATGTTCTTTTTAATTCTAATTTCGTTGTATTTACCATAACATATTTTAGCATATCCTGATGAAGCAAATAAATTTTGCGAAAGCTTGATTTAAGAACAAAGATTTTTACTTATCCTGCCCTACTTAAATGACTGCATCTTCAAAATAAAACTATTTTATATATATAGGTATATATATATATATATATATATAACCGTATTCATATTCGTATGAACTTTACACATTGCAGTTTTTACATAAAGAAAAGGAAGAAAAAAGTGACAATAACAATAATAATTAAGTAATTAAATAAGTAAACACTGACACAGAACATATAAAATTGAAATTTTTAAAATTAAAGTCGAAGGTTACATCCTCGAAGCCAATTTGTCGCCTTGGGAGTAAGTTGGTGGATTTCTTGAAGGCTGCCAAAGAACTTGGTGGCTGGACACTCGAAGACGATGTGGTTAATTGTTTGTTCAGCGGCGCTGCATTTGTCACATTCCGGGCTGGCATTTATACCCCATTGATTCAGCGATTTGTTATAAATTCCATGACCAACTCGTATTCTGAATAACCATAAAAAACGATTACCAATAATTATTTTGATTTGGCCATCAAAAATTGAACTTTTACCATTATTGTATGTTATCTTGGTAATCATCATTTAAGGTTGATCTGCACCCCCCAAAAGACAAACTCCAAATTAAAAAAATTTGAGAAGGTATATGTGATGACTAGAAGTATTTTGACAACTTTTAAGCAAACTTCATGTTTTCGTTTTTGAAAAAACTCAAAAAAACTACTTTTTTCCAAGTATAAAGCGGGAAAACCAAACATAGGATTTTATTAATTTTTTTACAGCATCAACATATACTTATAAGAAATACTTATGAATTTTGAAAAATAAACTTGAAAATTTTTGAATTTACAGTTTTGTCCCAATTGAAAAAATAATTTGTTTCGGCTTATAATAAAGCTACCGGTAAGAACCCGAAAAAAATTTTAATAACGATATATAAAAAACTGTAAAGTGGAAAATATTTGCAATAAAACGTTAAATATTTTTTCCTAAACATATGAAAAATCTCGTTAAACAACAATTATGTCTTGAACTGCCGCTTTCAAATTATTCTCCCATCTGAAGCAATGGTCATATCTATCATCGATAGATAGCATTACGTTCGGCTTTGAATCGCTTCAGACGAAACGTCATACTAACAGGGTTGTCATATCAATTACTTTGTACAAGACTTTAGCAGATTATCAAAATTTAATAGGAATGTTATCGGTTTGAATTTTGAACTGGTCATCCTGAAACTTACAGAATAGTAGATACTGCAACTTTTATTTTGAAAGTACGATATAAAATTTACACTCTATAAGTAGACCTAAAAAAGTCAAACCCGGTCAAAAGTCGTGTAGGATGTCGTTCTGCACAACAACTCATTTTTACCAAACTTTGCACAAAATTCTATAATAATAGTTCATAGTTTAATACAGAGCTGTATATGTATACAGGATGATTTAGAGAATACTTTATTTTTGGTCATAGTTTTGCAATTTTTATATTATATACTTAATAAATATTATAATACCAAGACCTTTAGAATGGATTTTGTCCAGGGCGTCAAGAATATGGCGATCGCTATAACATCACAAAATTCAAACCGATATAATTAGGCTTTACAGTTCATACAACTTAACAAATGTTATATTTATGACGTTTTTGTAGTGTAACTGATGTCACTAATTTTTATAATAAATTTTTTTCGGTATGAGCTTGAAAGTTTTTTTATTTCATAAAGTTCTTTGGGGGAAAGGTATATATTTCAGTTTCTGGTAGATAACAAATGTTCTTAGAAATAGGAACTTTTTTTGGACTGCCCTGTTTAATGTCCTAGTACTTAATTGTTATACCGGTTAACTAGAACTAATAAAATTAAAAAGTGATTCTCACTTGCTGTTTTTTTTTTAATTTATAAAAAAAAGAAACACCTATATTAGTAATTGATGGATTCGATCGTTACTTGATGGACTCATTTTATGTAACAATAAAACACTGAAAACTTTGTTTCAAACTTCCACAAAATTTATTTTAAATCTTATCACTACAGCTGTTTCGGCTGATTGCCTTTCTCAAGTGATCTATTTTAGGCTTGGGTTTACAAATTTATAGTCTCTAATGAAATAGGTTGAGGAGGGAGAACTGTTCGTCTCAAGTTGGTCATTCAGAATTATATCTGTGTTTTTTAATTTGTTGATTTCCATAGATTCTAACAAAGATAGCTTAAGGCCTTTATTTTGAATGAGAAGAATTTTAAATTTGTCATTAAAAGAATGATTATGATCTAGAAGGTGAAGTGCGTATGTCGAATCTGTTTTTCTATTATTGAAAGCCCTTTTATGTTCTGCTATTCGTTTATCAAAGTTTCTACCAGTTTGACCGATGTAAGTTTTTGGGCAGTCGCCACATTGAAGTTTGTATACACCACTATTTAAGTGTTTTTTATTTTGGCTCTTGTTATTTTTAATATATTTGCCTAGGTTGTTATTTGTTCGGAAAGCTGGTGTTATTCCTTTCTTTTCTACGTGTTTGGCAATTTTTGTTGTTATTTTGCCTGTATATGTAATCGAACAGAAGGTACTGGGTTTTTTCTCTGGTAGTGGAAATACTAATTTTAGGGCTTTCTTGTGTAGTTTTTAATTTAACATTTTATTAATTGTTTGTTCGTTGTATCCGTTGTTTACTGCTATTTGCTTAATTATATTTAATTCTGTCTCAAAGTTGTATTTTGACATATGAATTTCTGTTAATTTATGTAGTGGCAGCTTATCATAGTATGTTACATACTCATTACGTGTATTTGGAAAATGATTCACCCGATTTTAAAGACAGGTGCGACTTTAACGCACATAGTTTGGCTTGGAATGATGGATATGACAAGATTCTTTTGGAAGCTATCGAACAATGCAACCTAGTAATTTTGAACGACGGATCGCCTACATTAGCAAACAATAAGAAGTCAGCTGTACCACCTAATTACGTGGTCTACCTTAGAAGAACCTTATGGCTCTAACCACTTACCAATACACATACAATTTGGAAGGAATAGCCCGCTTGCGCAAATTAAACAGACAAAATATGACATATGGAGACACCAGGCTGCTAATTGGGATGTATACACCGCTACACTTGAAGCTACAGAACCAAAATCATCACTAATAAGCATTATCGATAATATTAACAAAGCTGCCAACAAAGCAATTCCCTTACAAAAATCAAACACACAAAATAGAAATCATTGTTCGAAGGACTGGTGGAATGAAACCTGTAACATAGCTGCTAAAGCAAGAAAACAAGCTTACTTAACCTACACAAATGTTCCAAATCTTAATAATCTAACAGAATATAAAAGACTTGATGCAGTAGCTAAAAAAAAATTCAAAGAAACTAAGAAAAAAAGCTTGATTATTTATTGCCAAAATCTAAATCAAAATACACCAACTAAAGAAGTGTGGAACAAAGTAGACCGATATAAAAACCGAAAACAAGTAAATAAACCCCAAAGGAGACTGGATAAACGAATTCCACACAAAAATCTCGCCCCATGGGTTGAAAACATTACTCAACCAATAGCTACCGTAAATAGAAACACGTGAGACGCTAGAAACTATCTGCCTACTTCTTGCTAGAGAAGTATTAGATAAGCTTGAGAGTTATATGCTGTGAACATAACTGGGAAGTATACCCAGTCAAACACATAACAAAATTAGTATTGGGTAGGCATGCGTTAATAGGGCTGAAGTACTGCATAAAAAAAGCAGAAACAAGCTCAGAATCATCACAAAAAATGTTACAGCAAACCTAAATAGAATAGGTCAATGTATAAAAATATTTGGAAACTTGGGGTAGTACCAACTAGGTTGGACGATAAATGACGTTGTCATAGTGTCTTTCCTTTATTTATTCCAGCGTTGTAAGATTTTGTTTATGATCTGCAGTTTTAGCATGCAAAGTTTTATAGTTTGATTTTTATTTTAGGTTTACGTCAGAATGATATTAACCCGAAATCTGAAAAAACATTGGTAACACACACCGGAAACAAGTCTTACAAGTGTGAAATTTGTTTCAAGCAATTTAGTCAAGATGGAACCTTGAAACATCATTTAAGGATACACACTGGAGAGAAGCCCTACCAGTGTGAAATTTGTTTTAAGCAATTTAGTCAAGATGGAAATTTAAAAAGGCATTTAAGGATACACACTGGAGAAAAGCCTATCAAGTGTGAAATTTGTTCTAAGCAGTTTAGTCAAGATGGAAGTTTAAAAACGCATTTTAAGATACATACTGGAGAAAAACCGTACAAGTGTGAACTTTGTTCTAAGCAATTTAGTGAGGGTGGATTTTTAAAAAAGCATTTAAGGATACACACTGGAGAAATGCATTGCCAATTTTGTTTTAATCAATTTAGTGATGCTGCAACTTTAAAAAAGCATTTAAGAGTACACACCGGGGAAAAGCCTTATCAGTGTGCAATTTGTTTTATGCAATTTAGTCAAGATGTAAATTTAAAACGACATTTAAGGATACACACTGGAGAAAAGTCTTTCAAGTGTGAAATTTGTTCTAAGCAGTTTAGTCAAGATGGAAATTTAAAAACACATTTAAAGATGCACACTGGAGAAAAGCCCTACAAGTGTGAAATTTGTTCTAAGCAATTTAGTGTCGACAGACAGTTGAAAACGCATTTATTGATACACACTGGAGAAAAGCCTTACAAGTGTGAAATTTGTTCAAAGCAATTTAGTAGAGATGAACATTTAAAAACGCATTTAAAGATACACACTGGAGAAAAGCCTTACAAGTGTGAAGTTTGTTCGAAGCAATTTAGTCAAGATGCACATTTAAAAACGCATTTAAAGATACACACTGGAGAAAAGCCTTACAAGTGTGAAGTTTGTTTTAAGCAATTTAGTCTAGATGCAAATTTAAAAAGGCATTTAAGGATACACACTGGAGAAAAGCCTTGCAAGTGTGAAATTTGTTCTAAGCAATTTAGTGATGCTGGAATTTTAAAAAAACATTTAAGGATACACACTGGAGAAAAGCCTTATAAGTGTGAAATTTGTTCTAAGCAATTTAGTCATAATGAAACTTTGAAAAATCATTTAAGGTTACACACTGGAGAAAAGCCTTATAAGTGCGGAATTTGTTTTAAGCAATTTACTGACATTAGAACTTTAAAAAAGCATTTAAAAGTACACACCGGGGAAAAGCCTTACAAGTGTGAATTTTGTTCTAAGCAATTTAGTCAAGATGGACATTTAAAAACGCATTTAAGGATACACACTGGAGAAAAGCCTTACAAGTGTGAAATTTGTTCTAAGCAATTTAGTCAAGATGGAACTTTGAAAAATCATTTAAGGATACACACTGGAGAAAAGCCCTACAAGTGTGAAATTTGTTCTAAGCAATTTAGTGATGCTGGAACTTTAAAAAAGCATTTAAGAGTACACACGGGGGAAAAGCCTTACCAGTGTAAAATTTGTTTTAAGCAATTTAGAGACGCTGGAACTTTAAGAAAGCATTTAAGAGTACACACCGGGGAAAAGCCTTACAAGTGTAAAATTTGTTTTAAGCAATTTTGTTACGCTGGAGCTTTGAAAGGTCATGTAAGCATACACACTAGAGAAAATCCTTAGAACCTAGAGTTCTAAGCAATTTAGTGATGCTGTAATTTTAAAAAACATTTAAGGATACACACTGGAGAAAAGCCTGACCAGTGCGAAATTTGTTCTAAGCAATTCAGTTAATCTGGAACTTGAATACTTGATATCTTGTATTTTACTTTTTACGTTGTCGAAGCATACTCACTAAAAATGACCCCGGTAACATTGTACTTCTGATATTTAACATTGTTGCCGTTAGCTCTCAGTTAAATTTGTAGATGAGTCACCTTTAATTGAAAATTATCCGACTAATTTCTATTAGAGACAAAAAAAAAAGAAAATAGCAATTTTGTAATAATACAAGTAGGTACATAAAAATTACGTAAATTTTATGCAGTAGATATTTAACACATAGTAAAACAAGATATCCATACATATCCAAAAAAACAATTACTAATTGAAGTAAAGAGATTACATATTAAGTAAAAAACAGAATAAACTATTAGGTATTATTACTTTCCACATTTAAATAATGATTACAAAAGTCGTTTACGACTAAAATGCCACTCACCTCTAACACCTTTTTTGGGACCTCAAAAGGAAGCAAAAAATGTTTGCCGCTCCTTCCTCGGACTTTCCTCTAAAACCCTCTCGTTTGCAGTGAAAAACGGAGAACTTTAATTTATCAAGAATCGGTACGCCGTAGAAAAAAAAATGTTTCAAACTAGCAATGTAACAGATGATTTTAAAGAAAAATGTGTGTTAACATTTTTGGTGTAGAATAAATAGTTCTCAGAAATAACGCTTGAAGCGACCGGTTATTTTCAATGTTAGTTACACGAGCGAAATCAAATTTTTAAGTAAAATTTCTAGGGTAAAAATTCGATATCTTTAAATCCGAGTGACCCGACAAAAATCAAAGTGCATTTTAAAGGTGAAAAATGCAACTTCATCCAATTTTTGCGTTTTGGCACTAATGAAGTCAGGTTCTATGAGGCTTAGCCATGGAAAATGGTTACTTTGTAGTAATAGGTTCCATCGTTCCGGTGACAGACAGGTAATAGGTTCCGGTAACCTATTACTTTTGTCACCTATTACCAGTAATCATAATATAATATGTATTTTTCAATAAAAACGAATACTTTCTACTGTTTATAGTTTATTTTTGTTTCAACCGTGAGTGATAAACATTATGCATACGTTTGATGGTTGTTAAAAATAAACATTAAACATATACAGCTGACAGAAATTTAAAAATAGATGATTTAACTACTATACTATAAATCATAAAGAAAATATTATTGATATACATAACTTATATCTATATATACATATATATATATATATATATATATATATATATATATATATATATATATATATATATATATATATATATATATATATATATTAAGGCGAGAGGAAAAAATATTAGTGTATAAGATTATTCTATTAAATAACGGTTGGAATTTAAAAATAAAAGTTGTTCAGCTCGTTTGGTTGAAAGTCTCGTACGACTTTGTGTTATCATATTTCCTGCCTTTGAAAAGAGTCTTGCACAAGGTACCGATGTGGCTACTGCACAAAAATGTTTTTTTACAATTTGCGCCAACAAAGGATAACAAAACTGATTTTGTTTCCACCATAACAGGGGATTTTCTTTTCGATTAATGCATTCTTCATCTAAGTACCGATTTAGTTCTACTATAGCAGCGGATGTTTTAGAACCTAAAATATAGATAGAAATCAAAAATCATGATATTAAATTTCACTTCATTCATTACATTGGGATAGGATGACTTTATATGTCGATACCGGCTGAAAACTATTCAGAAAACTATTAATTACCTAAGGTTTCTTCTTAGATCTTATCATAACAATAAACATAGTCTCCGTCTTAATAATAAATCGTACGTGCTTACGGTGGTGTTCCCAGCTATTTAAGTGGCAAAACATAAAGCCCATCATAAATTTGGTGAAAATGACCATCCTATTCTGATACCTATTAAGCTACCGATTACCGATATTGTCACGTCAAAATACCAAATGCCGATTCGATTACCACTAATACCAGGGCGTTTTACGTTACGGTAACACCATCGAGCAAAAAGATAAAAGAGGAATGTAAAGGTAGTGGGGGCATAAATATTGTTAGACAGGAAGTGCCATCTTGAGAGCCACTTTAAACAAGGAAGATAGTCTTTCCTTGTTTGAGAAGTCAAATTTAGTTTGGTTATGTTATTGTTTGTCCCAACTGTCACATGCAATTTTATTTATATTGAAGTTTTTTACCAATTGTGTCACTTTTTAGACTATTATAGTTAATATTTAATTAAAACTTTCTCGTCTGAAAATATTTTATAGCTATTTGTTAATAAGTGTTGGAAAATTTAAATTTCGCGCCTTTGGATTTCCGATATGTCCGCCATCAGAGGCCACTTTTTTGGTCTCCTTTTCATAACGATTAGATTCCCTCTTTTATCTTTTTGCTCGATGGTAACACTGTGACAAAAGTAATAGGCAGTTTGCTGTAACCTATTATTTAGAAAACGAATACTTATTGGTAATAGTGTTATTTATCCGAATACGTTATATAACGCCCATCTTTAATGAGGCTGTTAAATAAATAAAATAATCATTTTTAGTTTTCTACCAAATGTTTCAATTAAAGGCCGGGTCACATAAGACGCTAGAAACTATCTGCCTACTTCTTGCTAAAGGAGGTAACATACTTAAGATTTATATGCTGTGAACATAACTGGGCAGTATACCCAGTCAAACATATAACAAAATTAGTATTTGGTAGACATGCGTTAATAGGGCTGAAGTACTGCATAAAAAAAGCAGAAACAAGCTCAGAATCATCACATAAAATGTTACAGTAAACCCAAATAGAATAGGTCAATGTATACAAATATGTGGAAACTTGGGCGTAGTACCAACTAGAATGGATGATAAATGACGTTGTCATAGTGTGTCTTTACTTTATTTATTCCAGCGTTGTAAGATTTTGTTTATGATCTGCAGTTTCAGCATGCAAAGTTTTATAGTTTGATTTTTATTTTAGGTTTACGTCAGAATGAGATTAAACCGAAATCCGAAAAAACGTTGGTAACACACACCGAAAAAAAGTCTTACAAGTGTGAAATTTGTTCCAAGAAATTTAGTCAAGATGGAGCTTTGAAAAATCATTTAAGGATACACACTGGAGAGAAGCCTTACAAGTGTGAATTTTGTTCTAAGCAATTTAGTCAAGATGGAAATTAAAAACGCATTTAAGGATACACACTGGAGAAAAGTCTTTCAAGTGTGAAATTTGTTCTAAGAAATTTAGTCAAGATGGAACTTTGAAAAATCATTTAAGGATACACACTGGACAAAAGCCCTACAAGTGTGAAATTTGTTCTAAGCAATTTAGTGTCGACGGACAATTGAAAACGCATTTAAGGATACACACTGGAGAAAAGCCTTACAAGTGTGAAATTTGTTCGAAGCAATTCAGTCAAGATGGAAATTTAAAAACGCATTTAAAGATACACACTGGAGAAAAGCCTTACAAGTGTGAAGTTTGTTCTAAGCAATTTAGTGATGGTGGATTTTTAAAAAAGCATTTAAGGATACACACTGGAGAAATGCCTTGCGAATTTTGTTTTAAGCAATTTAGTGATGCTGGAACTTTAAAAAAGCATTTGAGAGTACACACCGGGGAAAAGCCTTACCAGTGTGAAATTTGTTTTAAGCAATTTAGTCAAGATGTAAATTTAAAGAGGCATTTAAGGATACACACCGGAGAAAAGCCTTACAAGTGTGAAATTTGTACTAAGCAGTTTAGTGATGCTGGAATTTTAAAAAAACATTTAAGGATACACACTGGAGAAAAGCCTTACAAGTGTGAAATTTGTTTTAAGCAATTTAGAGACGCTGGAACTTTAAAAAAGCATTTAAGGATACACACTGGAGAAAAGCCTTACAAGTGTGAAATTTGTTTTAAGCAATTTAGTGTCGATGGACAGTTGAAAACGCATTTAAGAATACACACTGGAGAAAAGCCTTACAAGTGTGAAATTTGTTTTAAGCAATTTAGTCAAGAAGTAACTTTGAAAATTCATTCAAGAGTGCACACTGGAGAAATGCCTTACAAATGCCAATTTTGTTTTAAGCAATTTAGTGATGCTGGAACTTTAAAAAAACATTTAAGAGTACACACCGGGGAAAAGCCTTACAAGTGTGAAATTTGTTCTAAGCAATTTAGTGTCGATGGACAGTTGAAAACTCATTTAAGGATACACACTGGAGAAAAGCCTTACAAGTGTGAAATTTGTTTTAAGCAATTTAGTCAAGATGGAACTTTAAAGAATCATTTATGGATACACACTGGAGAAAAGCCGTATAAATGTGAAATTTGTTTTAAGCAGTTTACTGTAGCAGGCCATTTAAAAATTCATTTAAGAGTGCACACTGGAGAAATGCCTTACAAGTGCCAAATTTGTTTTAAGCAATTTAGTCAAGATGGAACTTTGAAAAAGCATTTAAGAGTACACACCGGGGAAAAGCCTTACAAGTGTGAAATTTGTTCTAATCAATTTAGTCAAATTGGAAGTTTAAAAAGGCATTTAATGATACACTCTGGAGAAAAGCCTTACAAGTGCAAAATTTGTTCTAAGCAATTTAGTTACTCTGGAGCTTTGAAAAGTCATGTAAGCATGCACACTACAGAAAAATCTTAGAACCTAGAGTTCTAAGCAATTTAGTGATGCTGGAATTTTAAAAAGGCATTTAAGGATACACACTGGAGAAAAGCCTTGCAAGTGCTGAAAACAGATTTGAGAGTACCGCATTAAAGATATATATTTTTAAACGAAACACCCTGTATTTTATTTTAAATTTAAAATTTCTTTGCAAGGATACAAAGTTGTAACCTGTTATACTGGACGTTTACCAATAATTATTTTGTGTTGGCCATGATTGTTTCATAAAAAACTGAAAGTTTACATGATTGTATGTTAGTTTGGTAATCATCACTTAAGTTATACCAAAAAAATGTGGAAGTTATATTTTATATTCTTTATATTATTTTTGTAACAAAGTTGATCAATCTGGCTTGTACATTGTTACCAGTATTAGAGTCTTATACATATCGCAGTAAAAATATTGCTCATTTAGACGCACCTAAAGACCAAACAAAAAACGGTATACAACCAATTTTGGTTTGTATATACAGTGAACGGCTAAATTATGGAATATTTTCATTATTTCCAGAAACGTCGAGTTTTGAGGGAAGTCCCACCGTCACCGGTATAGGTGTAGTGACGTAACTGTTAATTTTTTTTAAATAAAAATCGACATAATGCGACACCTCATTTAAACGGGACTTTAATTCTCTATTTAACGACATTACATTTTTAACTGGGATCTAGTAGAAAGAAACAAACTAAGGCAATATAAAGGGATATACAAAGACCTATTAAAAGAACAACTTACCCAAAAATTAGACAGTGATGATAAAGATATAGACAACATACTTACAGCAACAATGATTACAACTATATATCAACAGAAACAAAGAAGCTTATGGATAAAAGAAGGAAGCTGAACGAAGGAGACAAAAGGAAATCTATAGAATATGTAGAAATCAATAAAACAATAAGCAGAATGATAAAAGAAAATAAGAGAAAAGAACAAGAAATAAAAATAGAAGAAGTAATACAGAACAACAAAATATGAAATGCTTAAGGCCGAAATTAGGCAAGTTTGAAATAAACAAAATAAAAGATGTAAATGGAGTAGAAACAAACATTAAAGATGACATCATAAATATAATCCACCATTTCTACTCAGAATTATATAAACAAAAAAGGAACCACCAGAAGAAATTAAAAACCAACTTAAGGTTAAAATAAAAAATGTCAACTCAGAGCTACAGCCAGAAATAAGCAAATCAGAAATAAAGAAGGCATTGAAAGAAATGAAATACAACAAATTGCCTGGAAAAGATGGAATAACTGCAGAGATGCTGAAATGTGGTGGAAAAGTGGTAATTAATATTCTACATTCCCTTTTTAACAAGATATTATTAACAAGAAAAAAGAATCGCAAACAACTGGAAGGAATCAGTAACCATTATCCTACACAAGAAAGGGGATAAAGTAGATATAAAAAAACTACCGTCCTATAACACTCCTCAATGTAATGTATAAACTCCTAACAAAAATTTTAACCAATAGTTTGACGACAAAATTCGATGGATACCAGTCGAAAGAACAAGCTGGTTTTAGAAAGGGATTCAGCACAAGTGACCATTTACTAAGTATGAAAATACTTATAGAACGAGCAAATGAATACCTCATTCCTCTATATATGGCGTTCATAGATATCGAAAAAGCTTTCGACAGAGTCGAACGTTGGGCAGTGAAAAGTTCTTTGATTAACAGCAGAATTGACCACAGATATACGGAACTAATAGCCAATATATTATATATATATATATTAATAATATATATATAATATATATATATATATAATATATAATATATATATATATAATAATATATATTATATATATATTTATATAGAGTTTGTATATAAAATATATATATATATTATATATAATATATATATATATATATACATCCTACTATCATTTTGGCATCGATACATTATGCTTTTACCATCAATTTAGCATCGTCTTGCAAAGTAGCATCTGTATATCGACGCTACTTTACAACACCTATGTAACTTTTTTTCTGTACTTGTTACAAGAATTTTAACCATCTCACTGATTAGAGATTTGATACCGTGTTGGTATTTTAAAATATCGGCTTTCTCTTTTTATCCCTTACTGAGTTATATAAGTTTATTCCAGAAAATGTTTGAGTCTAAAATGATGGTACGGTGAAAATATTATATATATTTAGTTCAGGGTTTTACCGTTTACTCGATGTCATTATATACATAAAAATGTATATCCAACTTTCATTATCAATCATTTTAGCATCAGAAATTTGGCATCGCTGTTGAATATAATATTACCCACAACGAAATAGTAAATTTAAAAATATATATATTTTTTTCATCCATAAATCATTCTGGCATCATGTATCTTCGCTCCAATTGGTCCAGTCGTGACGTACAGTATCTCAAATGATAGGATTTAACCAATAAAATACAATAAGACAGAAAAATCAAATACAGCAGCATGTCAAAAAGGCCTTAGTTATATATCTTCGTTTCTATAAGTTCAATCGTGACGTACAGTATCTCAAATGATAGGATTTAACCAATGGAAAACAATGAAATAGAAAAATCGGATACAGCAACATGCCAAAAGGGCCTTAGTTGTGTATCTTCGGGTCTATTATTCTAATCATGACGTGCAGCACCTCAAATGAAAGGTTTTAGCTAATAAAATACAATAAGGTATAAAAATTAAATGGAGTAGCATGTCAAAAGGGCCTTAGTTATGTATCTTCGGTCCTATTAGTCCAATCGTCACGTACGATATAGCAAATGGTAGCACTTAACTAATAGAATACAATGACTTAGAAATCAAATACAGCAACATGTCAAAAGGGCCCTATTTACATATCTTCGTTTGTAGTGGCACAATCGTGACGTACAGTACCTCAAATGATAGGATTTAACCAATCAAATACTATGAGACAGAAAAATAAAATACAGCATACATCAGCCTGTCAAAAGGGCCTTAGTTATGCATCCGCGGTCCTGTTAGTCCAATCGTGAAAGGGCCTAGTTATGTATCTTCTATCCTATTAGTCCAATCGTGACATACAGTACCTCAAATGATATCATTTAACCAATAGAATGCTACGACGTAAATCAAATACAGCAACACGTCAAAAAGACCTTAGGTATAAATATTTGCTCCTATATATGCTATGTCAAAAGAGCCTTAGTTATGTATCTCCTGTCCTATAGGTCTAATCATGACATATGGAGCCTAAATGATAAGATTTAATGGAGATAATACGATGGTGGAGACAAAGTAAACATGGCGGCATGTAATATCACGGTAAACTGGCAGCAATAAAACGTAATAACCCACAGAGGTCTATGGCATATTACGTGACAGAATTTAGCGAATAGCATATGATTTGCATACGTCTACTTTTAGTCAACTACTGTACATATGATAAACGCGAAAAAGTTCCAACATTCACTGTTAGACATATGCCTTCCGTTCACTGCACACATTTACTGCTCCTTGACGCTGTGACGTAAATTGGATAGGATTTCACAAATAGAATGACAGAAAATTAAATAAGACAGTGTGTCAAACGTGGAATGCATCGTAGAACGTGAAATATATAATATACATTTAAGAATATGAAATAATACACCATTTAAAAAAAATGACGTTAGTTGAGGCAGATCAGACCAGAAAAAATGTCAACATTTGCAGAATACTTAGCTAGTATTTTTAAAATATACCAACCAGATAATAATAATCAAGCAATAGAACACTGAAAACTTTTGTTTTTAACTGTACGCCCATGAATGACTAGCCATTTTTAAATACCTTTTGATATTGCTTTTTTTTATTGTATTTTTCCCATTTTTCAAGATAATTCTTGTAGGGATATATTTATTTATAACATACGGTCTTATGGTATTACGAACAGTATTACGGCTTTAATTTGTACCACACTGCTAATTGAGAACTATGTTTGTAATGCAATAAGAGGTCCTGATATACGAGACACCAGTGACTCATGCCCCACTGATACAAATCCGACAGGAATATGCATTTCTATAAAAACAATAGATTATTTGTTTTGTGTATTAATTAAGTTTAGGTAAACGAACAAGACTTGCATTATAAAAGATTTTTCTAAATGTAGAATGTAAACCATATTTCGTATGCTTTGTGAAAGAGAACCAGTTTATAACATTCCGGACGACGCAAAAAACACTTTTTTATTAGAATATTGGTCGATGAATTATAATCATAGTTTAAAAAAACGAATTTATGTGCATATGGTCTACTACAAAAAATGTAAAACCAAAATCTTGATTAAAAAAGTGGCAACCGGTTACTTATAATGAAATTTACCCCCATTATTGATTTCACAAGTGAAAAAATGTGTCAACAAAAAACCAGTTTTAATTATTACAATATTTCAACATAATAGTTTTATCTTGGTTTAATCAGGTGAAAAGAAAAATTATACACAAGTGCTAAAACCACAAGCTATTCTCGATTATAACTTGGTGAAAAAGAGTGTTGATTTTAGTAATCAAATTGCTTCTTACCAGAACCCAATATCCAAAATTCTGAAGTGGTACCGGAAAGTGGCAGTGAAATTAATATTTAATACCGCAGTAGCCAATGCTTAGTTGTTAAATAATAGAAAAGGCGAAAAAGCGACAACCTATCATTGAGTTCAGATTGGTGTTCGCGAAGACATTTGCAAATAAATAAATGTTGGAACGCTCACGACCAGTTACACCCAAAAAATACCATCTTAGGCAAAGCGACGTAGGTAATAAAAAGAGAAGAAAGTGTACAAGATATTACAAAAGTTTAAGAAGGAACATGACTAGTAGAAAGACCGATAGAAAAGTTAAAATAGTTAAAACATACTGTGGAGCATGTGATGGTAAAACTGCAATATGTCTAGTGTGCTTCAATAAAGCACATTAAAATACAATTTCACTTATACAGGAACTATTATTACGTGAAAACGTATTGTTCCTCAAGTACCCTTATAGTATTGAAAATCGTAAATTATTAGTTTCTATTAGTACGTTTTTATTGTTAATTACCTCTGTAAAAGTGAGTTATAAAATTGTTTTTGTAAATTGTATTATATTTGTAAAAAAATAGATGTAAATAATATGCTTTCGACATCTAAAAAAGCTAGATGTGAACATAAACGTAGATTGACCACTGATAACTTCTATAATAGTGTTCAATAAGCTAGACAATCTAGACAATTGCTCATAGTCTATATTAAGAAATAACCGAATAGACAATCTCTACTTGTCAAAGAAACTAAAAACAACGTGAGATGGTCAGTATTTACAGTCCTGAAGAAATATGTGTGACCAAATGCAGAGATAAACGAGATATATACATGATATATTCAGAATTTCGTTGTCAGAGGGTTAGAATTAGATCAAGAAGAGGATTGATATTTAAAAGAGTTAATTGATTAATATAATAAAAATAAATGTGGTATACACTTACGTGAACAAATGCTGAGCTACTATTCATGTGAACATATAACATATTTCTTATATAACAGTGGATATCAAAAGAAGATTTCCCTTTGCGATTTTAAACTTTCAGTCAATGGGAGTCTTTAAGGACCAAATTCCAAGTACCTACCTATTAAAAAACTGGTAGTCCACCATTTATATTAAAATTTTCCAAAAACTGTTTTAAGAAAAACTAGTTAAGCGCAATACATGATGTCGTATCCTGTTGGCATCACTTAGCCTCTCCTACTCAATTCCTATCTTCACCTCCACGCTGGTACACACCGGTAACCTGAGCAACCCCACTGGAGACTGGGTAACCAACCCCAGTGGATGGTGGGGTCAGGGCAGACGAAGAAGGGAGCCTTGGTCCTCCGATGAAAAGGGGGTTGAGCGAAGGGTTAACAACCCTTCCTTGTAGAACTCAATTGTTGCGAATACAATGGCTAATGAAACAAACGGACGGATCTCATAACAACGAACTCAGCACAGAAAAATGGACATGATTATGGATTTAAAATTTAGAACCCGGAACGTGCGAACCTTCTTAAAGGCAGGAGCTATGATAAGTATGGCAGAAGAACTTGAAAAATACGGAGTTGAAATATTGGCACTGCAGGAAATCAGATGGAAGAGCCAGGGAGAAATTCATAAGAATAAATTCTCACTATACTACTCCGGAAATGAAATGAGACAAGGTGAAAGAGGAGTAGGGTTTATAATAACCAAAAAACTGCGGAAAGCCATTATCGCATTTACACCATTATCAGATAGAATTTGCACCATAAGATTTAAAGGTAAATTTCATAACGTGACAATGATTAATGTATATGCACCGACGGAAGAGGCTGATGAAGAAGACGTTGAAAGATTCTATGGAGAACTACAGGATGTATGTGATAAAATCCAAAGACACGATGCTGTTAAAACGTTAGGCGATTTTAATGCTAAACTGAGGAAAGAAGAAACGTTTGCAAATATATTTGGGAAACACAGTTTGCACACTGAAACCAGTCAAAATGGACTCAGGGTGGCACAGTCCGGAGCAGCAAATAATTACGTAGTTGTCAGTACTAACTTTCAGAGAAAAGATATCCATAAAGGAACATGGAAAATACCAGGAACTAAGGAAGCAAATCAAATTGACCATATACTCATCTCAAAAAGATGGGCAACAGACATAACTAATGTCAGAACGTATTGCGGGGCGAACTCTGACTCAGATCACTATCTTGTAGGGGCAAAATTACGGTAGAAAATAGCGACAGTAGCAAAAGGGAAAAATATTCAAATCAAAAAATGGAATGTCGAAGAATTCAAAAGCGCAACAAAGAGACAAGATTACAGAAATGCTCTCCAAATAAAACTCAATTGAACTAGAGAGGAAGATACTGCAGAGGAGGAATTTAGACAATTAGAAACAATTATAACAGAGTTAGCAGAGGAAACTGCCAAAAGGCAAAGAAATGCGGAATGGTATGATGATGAATGCAGAACTGCAGTAGAGGAAAAAAGGCAAGCTAGGCTTAACCAACTTCAAAGAAACACAAGAAATAGCAGTGAGATTTATAACGAAAAAAGAATACAAGCGACTAGAATATGCAGAAGAAAGAAAAAGGAGGCTATGAAAAAACAAGTATAAGGAATCGTAAAGCATAACAACAGACGCGAAAGCAGAAAATTCTATAAATGCATAAAAGAAAGCACACAGTCATTTAGACCAAAACTAACGATATGCAAAGACAAGGACCGAGAACTACTAACAAATAAGCAAAAAATTATAATGAGATGGAAACAATATTTCGAAGAAAATCTAAATGCAGAAAACGAAAATGATCAGAACGAGACAAAATATTATACGGCGGAGCTGCACATCGAAAATCCGAGTTATGAATAATATTATATAAGTAGTTCAGATAATAAATAAAGTAAAAAACAATAAAGCACCAGGAACGGACGGAATTTTGGCAGAATTATTAAAGCATGGAGGATCCGAACTCTGGGAAAGAATCCATTACCTAATAACATTAATATGGACGAAGGAGCAAATGCCAGAGGAATGGACAGTTGGCCTCATACAGCCAATATATAAAAAAGGAGATAAGAGGGAATGCCAGAATTATAGGCCAATTACATTGCTAAGTAATATACAAAATTCTTTCTGGTATAATCTACAATAGATTATTAGAATACTCCGAAAATATAATTGGTGATTATCAAAATGGATTCAGACCAAATAAAGCCACTACAGATAACATATTCATACTAAGAACGATACAAGAAAAAGCTTATGAATACGACATGGACCTATATACTATGTATATAGACTTTAAACAATCTTTTGATAGTGTGACAAGAGACAGAATGCTGGAAGACCTGTATAATCTAGGTATACCTAAGCAATACATCAGCTTCATAAAAATGACGTTGCAGGGTTCAAAAGCCGCAGTCAGAGTAGATGGAGAACTGACTCCCCTGTTTAACATCAACATGGGAGTAAGACAGGGAGATGCCCTATCAACCATGCTATTCAACCAAGTTCTTGAGGCAGTCATCAGAAAAAACCAATATAACCGGCCATATAAACACCAAATTAGTACAAATTACTGCATATGCAGACGATGTAGCCATCATTAGTAGGAATAAGCCACGACTAATGGAAGTGTTTAAACAAATTGATCCTGAAGCAAGAAAAAGAGGTCTCAAAATAAACGAAGCAAAAACGAAGTATATGGCAGTCAAAAGAATAACTGACAATGAAAATAATATCACAATAGACAACTATACTATCGAACGAGTGGATGCCTTTACATATCTCGGCACAGAAATCAATCAGAAAAACTCCGTAAGTAGCGAAATTAATGCACGTATTTCCAGCGGGAATCGTACATACTATGCTAATAAAAGATTGATGACATCGAAATTATTAGACAAAAGAACCAAAATGACTATCTACAGAACACTGATTAGACCCGTAGTAACCTATGGATGTGAAACTTGGGTAATGGCGAAAAAAGATGAAGCCTAACTCAGGACATTCGAGAGAAAAATACTGAGGAAAGTATAAGGTCCGGTACAAGAAGAAGATGGCACATGGAGAATCAGAAGAAACGACGAGGTTAATGAGTTAAATGAAGATTATGACATTGTAAGATTTGTGAAAAGTCAAAGACTGTCATGGCTGGGACATGTGCAGAGACAAAACGATGCAAAAACAACAAAGAAAATGTTACAATGGAAGCCCATAGAAAGGCGAAAAAAAGGAAGGCCCAGAACGAGATGGTTGGATGACGTGGAAGACGACCTGAAAACAATCAACATAAGACAATGGAGAAGAAGGGCACAAGAGAGATCTGAATGAAAGGACATAGCCAGACAGGCAAAGACCCGTCCAGGGTTATGATGCCAAAAGAAGAAGAAGAAGAAGGTGCTGCAAATTAGTATCAGTTATTCATTCTAATGTAAAAAGTTTTTTATTATTATTTTTTTATTTTTCTTTAAGTATTTTTAACTTTTAAAGCAACATTTCCACAAATTTTATTATAGTAAATAAAAAATTATACATTTACATAGTTATTTATTATTTTAATAGAAAACAAATAAACATGAACAGTGCACTGGTAGCATATACAATATATTTTAAATTTAATTTGAAACAAAAAAAATTATATTCTACATAAACAAACAAAATTTAACCAAAAATTAATACTAATTTTAAAAAACTAACCGTCTGTACATCAACATATTTTATTGGAGACGAACGTTTTTCTCGTATTTGTCAATTTTACAAGAATAATACAAGTATTAGTCATCTGTTGCTGCCAGCGGCAAAATTCGTTTCGATCGTTCATTCATAATTTTTCACAATTCTCTGGGAAAAATTACCTGCTAAATAAATATACAACCAAACCATAATAATAAATCCGAGAACCCTAAAAACCGGTCTGTAAGGTTGAATGTCGGTCGGTGAACTATACTAAAACGGATCGATATGTATGTATCTATGTTTCAAATAAATATATATATTTTGGCAACATCTCGTGATTCTGTATTGACGCAAGACACAATGATTTGACCTATAGGGAGTTAAAATGTCTGTTGAGTGTAAAAAAATAAATATATAAAAAAATCGATATATTAAAAAACTGACAACAATGTCAAGCCTAAAAAGATACACTAAACGAATATACATGACTTATAATTTGAATATGATAGTATTTCTGGGTGATGCTAAATTACTGCAACGTGAAAAGAGTTCGAAATGATGGTGGGATGTATATATATATATATATATATATATATATATATATATAATATATATATATATATATATATATATATATAAATATATATAGTTATATAGAGTTTGTATAACGACGCTAAGAATACAATTCTTTGGAGGGTAACTTTCGGGAAAGCGTCAAAACAAGGATCAGCTAGAGATGGTATAAGCCAGTTTGGTGTAGAACTTTATTCTAAATGTGAAATTTTCGGTGATATGTTGTCACCTTCATCAGCACCTAAATGGAAAACCTATTTTAGTACAAGTGGTAAAAATTAACATTCAAAACCTACATTGAAAATGTTCAGTTGGTCCTAGAGGTGAAGAACACTGTCACAAACATGTTAAAAATATTAAAAAATACATTTAAAATTTTGAATAAAAACATTACAACACAACAGGGTATTATTTAAAATACAAACACAACAAAAATCTAAAAATTACAACCTACAAAAACTGCAACTTCATATTAAAGGTAGAAAAGAAGAATTATTCTTCTTTTTTGATGACATATTTCTGACTTCTGTCAATATCCGGGTGTCATATGCAACGAGGTTATAATTTTCACGTTAGAACCTCATGGATATGGAAAGAAAGAACCCCAGGAAACACAATCAGCAGGGAAATGAAGTCTTTTCTCAAGTACAGGTAGGCAATCTATGCATGTTATGATAAGTTCCCTACATTCTCCAGTTTGTTACATCTTGTCAAGTCCTGTTGAAGTAGAACTTAAGTTTTCAACATCTTTCTTACAGTTCATAGAAGAACTGCAGTTATGGATGTAGCACATTTCTATGAAGTTTCTCTTAAATTGGTTGTCAACCCTCTTTAGTACTTGCACATTTTCATAGTTAGCAATGTGTCCAGTATTCTTAATATGTTGGCTAAAGGCTGTGCAGGTGGGCTTCCTCACTACATCACTCTTGTGCAAAGCTAGTCTTTTTGAGAGTTTCTGGCTGGTTTGACCGACATACACTTCTGGACAGGAACCACATGGAATAGAGTACACTAGATTGAAGTTATCCAGTTTTTTAACTCTTTCTGTCAGGTGAGTAAAGTATGTCCCTAATCTTTTGTACACTGAATTTGCTATCACTATGTTGAACTGTCTGAAAAGGTTTGTGATCTGTGGTGATAAACCTCTGATGTAAGGTTGTCTTAAGTAACCTTCCTTTCGATTTACTAATACTTTACTCTGGGAACGCTAGTTGTCGATCTTTCTCTGTTTCCATCGTAAATTGAATATTTGGATGTAGTGCGTTTATATAAGACAGGAAATCGTTAAGTTTTCTACTCCGTGACCCCAAATCACAAAAGGGTCATCGACGTATCTAAACCATACCCTTGGCACAGAATAATAAACAATCAGAATGCCCACTCTCCATGGAAAATTAAGTACGCGTATCTCGTTCGCGCAGACGTTCCGCCATGTTTTAGAGGGAACCAGTGTTGTTTATGTGGTGTGCATAGAAAAATTAACCCGGTTTAATTGACTTACGGCAATCATAGACATACTATACAATTATAATAACATTGTTAAATATAATAACATAAATATAATTAAACATAAATATAAACAATTACATAGCCTCACAAATCATATGTCTGTGTTATGTGTTTCCTTCTAAAACATGGTGCGCGTGCTGAAAAACTTCAAAGGCGGCATCTGAGTGAGCATTCTGATTGTTTATTATTCTGTGCCCTTGGCTTGTATGCTGACTCCATTACCCTCTTTTCTAGGTGCTCCATGAAAAGGTTGACTACGACCGGGCTTAGTCTGACTAAGCTTACAGTTGCCTATTATTTTTGCAAATAACTTTTTTTTAGTTTATCCTATTAGAACAGACATAATGGACTTTGTCACAAAAGTTGATCATCCTGGCTGGTACATTGTTGCCAGTATTAGAGTCTTATACATATCGCGGTAAAAATATTGCTTATTTAGGCGCACCTACCTCAAGTCAATCAAAAAATGACATACAACCAATTTTGGTTTGTATGTATGTGGAGCTTAAAAGACTAATTTGGCACACGTCTATTAGAGGCAAAAAAAAAACAAATTAGCAATTTTGTAATAATACAAGTAGGTACATAATAATTACGTAAATTTTATGCAGTAGATATTTAACACATATTAAAGCAAGATATATATCTATATCCAAGAAAACAATTACTAAATGAAGTAAAGAGATTATTAAGTAAAAAACAGAATAAACTATTAGGTATTATTGCTTTCCACATTTAAATAATGATTACAAAAGTCGTTTACGACTAAAATGCCGCTCAACCTCTAACACCTTTTTTGGGACCTCAAAAAGATGCAAAAATGTTTGCCGCTCCTTCCTCGGGCTTTCCTCTAAACCCCCTCGTTGACAGTGAAAAACGGAAAACATTGATTTACCAAGAATCGTAGAAATACCAGATAGAAAAAAATGTTTCAAACTAGAAATGTAGCAGGCAATTTTAAAGAAAAATGTGTGTTAACACTTTTGGTGTAGAATAAATAGTTCTCTCAGAAATAACGCTTGAAGCGACTGGCAATTTTGAATGTTAGTTACACGAGCGAAATCAAATTTTTAAGTAAAATTTCGACTGTAAAAATTCAATATCTTTAAATAGGAGTGCCCCATTGTGACGGGTAGCTCTTTCGAGACGACAGACCCAGTAAAACACAGGTTGAAATAGAAATAAATCTATTAATTTAACGTATATACAATAAATAAAAATAAAATGTATTCTATGTCCCCGTCTGGATCCCACGATGAGTGAACTCCCCGGCGAACGTCTGTAAAAGAAAACAAATTTATTATTACTAATAAAGAAATGAAATACGCGAAGTCTATCGCACACAGACTTATACTCGCTTCCACTTCAATTCAGCGGAAGCTCCGAACGCACTCGCAAACAAAATATTCGGTTGTGCAGACCCACGGTAACGTTCAATTCACGATACCGATGGGTTCTGCTTAGTTGAGGACAGAGTACGATCCTCAATACGGAAATCTCTCTGTCTGGGTTGGCTCGCAAGTTCACTACACCAGCAAGTCAGGAAGCCTAGAGCGCTAGCTACAAGACTATCTAAATCCGCTAGTCTATCTAATATCGACACTCCCGCGGTTCGAACTCTTAAACGATCAGAATATCGTTACACCATCGACAAAAATCAAATTTTAAAGGTGAAAAAGGCAACTTTCGCATCCAATTTTTACGTTTTGGCACTAATGAAGTCAGGTTCTATGAGGCTGTTAAATAAATAAAATAATCATTTTTAGTTTTCCTCCAAATGTTTTAGTTAAAGGTCGGGTACCATGGGACGCTAGAAACTATCTGCCTACTTCTTGCTAGAGGAGGTAACATGCTTGAGAGTTATATGCTGTGAACATAACTTTGAAGTATACCCAGTCAAATACATAACAAAATTAGTATTTGGTAGACATGCGTTAATAGGGCTGAAGTACTGCATAAAAAAAGCAGAAACAAGCTCAGAATCATCCCAAAAAAATGTTACAGTAAACCCAAATAGAATAGGTCAATGTATACAAATATGCGGAAACTTGGGCGTAGTACCAACTAGGTTGGACGATAAATGACGTTGTCATAGTGTGTCTTTACTTTATTTATTCCAGCGTTGTAAGATTTTGTTTATCATCTGCAGTTTCAGCATGCAAAGTTTTATAATTTGATTTTTCTTTTAGGTTTACGTCAGAATGAGATCAAACCGAAATCCGAAAAAACGTTGGTAACACACACCGGAAAAAAGTCTTTCAAGTGTGAAATTTGTTTTAAGCAATTTAGTGATGGTGGAACTTTAAAAAAGCATTTGAGAGTACACACCGGGGAAAAGCCTTACCAGTGTAAAATTTGTTTTAAGCAATTTAGTCAAGATGGACATTTAAAAACGCATTTAAGGATACACACTGGAGAAAAGCCTTATAAGTGTGAAATTTGTTCTAAGCAATTTAGTTCTAATGATACTTTGAAAAATCATTTAAGGTTACACTCTGGAGAAAAGCCTTATAAGTGCGAAAATTGTTTTAAGCAATTTACTGACAATAGAACTTTAAAAAAGCATTTAAGAGTACACACCGGGGAAAAGCCTTACAAGTGTGAAATTTGTTTTAAGCAATTTAGTGATGGTGGAGCTTTAAAAAAGCATTTGAGAGTACACACCGGGGAAAAGCCTTACCAGTGTGAAATTTGTTTTAAGCAATTTAGTCGTGATGGAATTTTAAAATACCATTTAAGGATACACACTGGAGAAAAGCCTTACAAGTGTGAAATTTGTTTTAAGCAATTTAGTCATAATGAAACTTTGAAAAGTCATTCAAGAGTGCACACTGGAGAAAAGCCTTACAAGTGCCAATTTTGTCTTAAGCAATTTAGTAATGCTGGAACTTTAAAAAAGCATTTAAGAGTACATACCGGGGAAATGCCTTACAAGTGTGAAATTTGTTTTAACCAATTTACTGACATTAGAACTTTAAAAAAGCATTTAAGAGTACACAACGGGGAAAAGCCTTACAAGTGTGAAATTTGTTCTAAGCAATTTAGTCATAATAAAACTTTGAAAAATCATTTAAGGATACACACTGGAGAAAAGCCTTACAAGTGTGAAATTTGTTTTAAGCAATTTAGTCAATATGGAAATTTAAAAACGCATTTAAGGATACACACTGGAGAAAAGCCTTACAAGTGTGAAATTTGTTTTAAGCAATTTAGTGTCGTTAGAAATTTAAAAGTACATTTAAGAGTACACACCGGAGAAAAGCCTTACCAGTGTAAAATTTGTTTTAAGCAATTTAGTCATGATGGAACTTTGAAAAAGCATTTAAGAGTACACACCGGGGAAAAGCCTTAAGGGAGCTTTACATCTAGGCTATGCAAGTCTCATGCTATGCAAGTCCGTCTTGCATGGAACATCTCTTGCCTAGCTTGACCTTTTTACATCAGAGATATTTCTGTGCAATTTTAGATCCCACTTTCATTGTTGCCAACAGAGAAAATATTTAACAATTTGAGGTTATTTTATTTTAAATAAAAATATAATTAAGTACTAAAATAAATAATATAATAAATAAATATACACTATTTATGGTTATTAAAAGGGTGAAGGATGTCAACCAAAGAAAAGAAAACATTGTTATTGTTGAATATTGCTGTTGTAGCAACAATCATCCATAGTCAACGACTCACCCAGTCGTTTTTACATTAACTTTAGACATAGTATATCTATTTATCACCACTTAATAAACTTAATTTAAATCAAAACACAACAATACACATGTGGGTTAAGGGACGCTAAAGATAGAGATAAGGTTATGCTTTATTCTGTAATCTATTATAAATTGTTATGTTGGCAACATGAATTTTAACGATAAATTGCAAGAAAATTGCATGAAAAATAGAACATGTTCTATTTTTCGTCTAGCACAGGAATTGCATGGAAATAGCCCGTGGGCATGCGCAGTTCCATGATCTGTCTTGCATGGCTCTTGCCTAGCATGAAAATAGCATAATGTAAAACTGTCTTTAAAAGTGTGAAATTTGTTTTAATAGACCTTACAGCTGATTATCGGACTACCGACGTCATAGAATGCGGTGTTGCCTTTTTTACTTCATAGCTTGGAAGTAAAGGTGGCTGTGGTCTGGTTTATGTTTTTCCTTCTAAAAACATGACGCGCGTGCTGAAAAACTTCAAAGGCGGCATCTGAGAGTGGGCATTCTGATTGTTTATTATTCTCTGACCTGTTTTTGTACATTTTTTTAAACTTTATGTATGTAATAAATTTTATTATTATTATTAAAGTGTACTTGAAAAGTACTAAAAATGAAAGTAATTTTATTCCAAATATACTTCATCTAATTTAGATAACGACTTACGTCATTATCTACATCAGAGATCGAAGTTGACATAGTTGCCAAAGTATAAAAAAATCCTGATTCCATTTTAAATCAAATAGATTACATAATTATTGCAAAAGTATTACCATCTCTTTACAACGACTATTTAAATTCTTACGTGACATTTTTGAAATAAAACACACTAATTTTGTTCTAAAAAGAACAGATTTTATTAAATAGTTAAAAATATAAAACAAGAGATATTCACTTTAAAATTCAAAATAATAAAGTACAAAAAGTGTCAACACCGCAACTGTCAAATAAGTGTTACAAATTTATGCCAAAATTTTACCTTCGTTCGATTACAGTTACAGTGTGTTCCGAACAAATGTTCTTGATAAAAACGCTTTATAATGCAATTATAGAAATTAAATGAAACATATTATTGTGTATTTCTTTAAGTTAACATAAATAGAAATTTTTAAATATTATTTCTACGCGTTTATAATAAAATATGTCTAGTGGCTGTAATGCCAGTGTACTCGGTAAAGTGATTCTAAAAAAGAACACACCTACACCCTAAATATTTTGTGTTGGTATCATGTAACGTCACAGGCTATGACGCCGATGACGTGCATCGTTATATAAATTAGATGAAGTGTAACTATTTTTAATCTAACCCAATAGCAATACTTATTCCCAAACTAAACAGTAAATCGTAAATACAGTTTGAATTAATTTGAATCCGTACCTGCCCGTCGCCATATTGGCGTTTTTGTCATATCCCCTCTCTTTCATATCTCTGTCTGGTGTCTTGTCTGCTCTGCTTGTGAGTGTGCCTTGTCTTTTGTTTTGGATTTGTCCATTTTTTTCCACAAGTGAATATTTAATTGAATGAAACGAACACAATTATTTAAACATACAGTATGGAGACACAGGAAGACATTTACACAAAAAGTGAAGTATCTAATATAAAATGCGAAACCCAATTAGAGAACGATGATGTGAATAATACAGAATTTCCAGTTACTATAAAAAATGAATTTAAACAAGAATTACTTCTACTCGAAGATAATACAGCTAATGAAGATTCTAAAGATTGGCTCAATCAAATGAATACAGAAATATTTATTGAAAATGTAAAACATGAACAAATTGAAGATAATAGTAATTTGTTAACCTGTAAAAATTTGAAGTGTGAACCAAATATTAAAGATGATAAAGACGTAATTGAAGAAAATCAGATTCAATGTGGTATGTATAAATCAAAATAGTTTTGGGAAAATAATTTTTAAAAAATAGAAAAGGAAAAATATAGATAATCCTAATCGTTTGTAAACTGTAATTACAAAAATGGTTTTTTTTTTAAGTGGGTGCATCTCTAAAATATATCTTTATTTTTCAATATAAATGTAACCTCAATTCAGCTATTTGTCTTTTGTAATAATGGAATTAAACAGAGCCTTGGAGATTAGCCTTGATCTTAAATATGTATAGTTTTTGCTTACTATTAAAATGCTAACATTTTAGTTTGATTTATTGTGATTTTGAGTGTTGTTTTACATATGGGTGGCTTGTTTGTTCTTTATGTGATAAATTAATGTGTTTAGTCAGAACAAACTGCACATGTGAAAGTTTATTATTCTGACCATAGACATAGGGTAAGCAGTACAGTCGTTGGCACTCTTATAGTGATTGGCACTGCTCGAATATAATTGTAAAAAATAAGAATTCTACTCGACACTTGAGTGTCTTAAAATGGCAAAACGTAGCAATACATATCAGACATGCGTAGTACACATTTCGTTTGCTTATAATCAACACGGTAGTTATAGACTACCTACTGTATAGTCGACGTGTTTGAACGCTGTGCGAACATTAGTGAATTTTAGTGAAAATCTTAAGAACTTTTGTGTGTATTTATTGAGTAGAAGTGCATATTACTTGAAATAAAAGGTTAGTATTTATTAATGTCATTAAGGAAACATTAATTTACGTTAATTTGAGTATATTTCGGGATGTTTTAAACGTTTATGCTATAAATTGGGGGTGCCAATAACTGTATAACAAAACCGTTAAATTACAGTTATTGGCATGGGGTGCCAATAACTGCAATAGTTGTTAAATATGTAAAGTGCATAAAACTTAGTTTAAGGTGCTTCATAATTAAGTCTTTTATCCGAAATTATTCGTATTTTATACCAAATAACTTCATAGACAGTTGTTGGCACTAGTGCCAATAACTGTATTGTACTGGTGCCAATCACTGTGTAGTTAAAAAATCTCATTTTATTTTACAGAAATCATAAATTTAAATTTTGTTTACCCTTTTACGCGACAATGCAGTTAAAAGTTCAACAGACTTGTAGGACTACTTGCGGAATGGGAGGATTAGATTTAGCTCCATTGTTTATAATATTTCATTCTTATTTTTGCCGTTTTTGACTAACTCTGCAAATTATTTGCAGATAATCATGCCAAAATCAAAAACTGGATTAAAATATGTTAAGAAGTATGATGAAGAAACAGTCTCGAAAGCTTTAGATGAAATAAATAATGGATTGTCCAAAAAGGCTGCTTCAAAAAAATATGGAATTCCACGTTCAACTTTGCAGTTTCGTCTAAGTCAAGACTTTATGAAAACAACTTTAGGACCAAACCCTATTCTTTCAGTGGAGGAAGAGCAAACATTGGTAGATTGGATACTGGAAAGTCATCGAAAAGGTTTTCCCCGAAGAAAAGAAGACTTGCAAATAAGTGTGAAGACTTTTTTGGATGATAAACCACGACCAAATCCATTCAAAGATAATCTTCCAGGAGACGGATGGTATAAGGCATTCTTGAAGAGACATCCAATATTATGCGAACGAGTACCTGAAGCAGTTACTGCCGCGAGTTCTCGAGTTAGCGAAATGGACATTCGAAAATGGTTTCGTGGAATTGAAGTATACCTGAGAGATCAAAAATACTTCGAAATTCTCAATTCGCCTGGTCGAGTTTTTAATTCCGATGAAACGTGCTTTCTGTTATGCCCTAAGAACAAATCCGTATTAGCACCAAAAGGTGCAAGGAATGTGTATGAAGTAGATAATGCCCCAGCTAAGTCAAATTTAACTGTTTTATTTACGTTTTCAGCTGAGGGACGGGTGACCCCCCCTTTTATTATTTATCCATACAAAAGGCTACCTGCCAATATTGCTGCTTCAGTGCCTGACGAGTGGGGTGTTGGTACAAGTCCAAATGGATGGATAAAAACTGAGCTATTTTTTGAATATATAGGAAACGTTTTTCATCCTTACCTAGTGAAAGAAAACACAAAATTTCCCGTTATTTTGTTTGTGGACGGTCACAGTTCTCACATTTCTTATCAATTAAGTGATTTGTGTTCTCAGCTACAAATTATTTTAATTTGTCTTTATGGAAATTCAACCCGAATTCTTCAACCGGCTGACGTTTCTGTATTTAAGCCACTTAAATCATATTGGAAAAAAGGTGTTATGGAATGGAGGAGACAACATAGCGCCGAAGCAATCACACAAGACAAAGTGGCAGGTATTTTAAAAACAGTGATTGATCTTTATTTAAAACCAGAGATAATAAAAAATGGCTTTGTAGCAACGGGTTTATGTCCATGGAATCCAGATGCCATAGATTATACCAAATGCGTTGGAAAAAACTTAATCTCTCCTTCTCCTTCTCAAGATTTAAAAATAAACGACCTACCTTATGAAAAATTTAAAGAAATTGTAGGACCAACACTTCTTGAACATTTTAAAAACATAAAAGAAATTACAAACGATGGGACCGAAGAATTTTGGATTCTCTATAAACTATGGAAAGAATTCGACAAAGTTAAAGATAATGAAAATTCTCAGCAAGTCACAGATACGGAACACTATGAAGGCATTCAAAATGAATTAGAGAATATACGAGTAAAAACCATCCATAATAACTTCGAATGTGTGGAAAGTGTTGAGAACATACTTACAGATCCAGAACCGTATGAAGAGGCTCAAAATGAATTAGATAACATAGGAGTCAAAACTACTGAAAATAAATTAGAATGTATGGAAAGAAACATTGAGCAAGTACTAACTGAACACAGTCATTTAAACGAATTTGACTCTGGGCATATTATCATTGACATAGCAGACGATATTGACATCAACAACATTAGCGAACTATTCAATACAGGAGAGGATCCATTAGTATTTGCTGATTTGGGAACAGAAGACCTAAAAATAAATAACAACCCACAACATGGGCATAACAAAGATGATAATCTTCCATCAACAAGTAGTGAAATGAATATTAGAACTAAATCAAACAATATGGCTAAAAATTCAATCATCGATTATTTACTTTGGCCGGAGAGTCCCCTTAGGAAAGGTAAAAGAGATACTGAACGAATTCCTTTTGTACTTACCTCAGAACAATGGAAAAAGATACATTTCGAAAAACGAGAAAAAAAAGAAAATCTTGAGAAAGAAAAAGAAGAAAGAAAACGTAAAAGAATCGAAAAGAAAGAAAAAACCCAATTGGAGAAGAGTGTTTCCAAAAGAATATGTGGAGGAAAAAAGATACTGAAAAATATTACACAGACAAACATATTGAAGGCTAGCCCTAATGTGTCGACTAAAGCTAACGTCACTTTAGGCCATAAAATTGGCGTAACGGAAAAAACAAAAGTCGAGAACATTAGTGATAACACTAGTGCGTCAGAAAATATAAATATAATCTCCAATATTCAAGTAAAGAGTGCGATAGAAAGTGCTAAGAGAAATGTGCTTATTGATGAAACACATGATGTCGAAAAGAAAGCAAAAACCCAATCGAAGAAGAGTGCTACCAAAAGAAGTTGTGGAGGAAAAAAGACATTGAAAAACAATGCAATCAAAAAAATAGTCAAGACTAGATCTGGTGTGTTGAATAAAGCTAGCTCCAATTTAATCCATAAAATTGGGGTAAAGGTAAAACCTGTTGAAATCGAGAACATTAATGATAACACATCGGAGAATATTAATATAATCTCCAATATTAAAATAAAAAGTGCGATAGAAAGTGCCAAGAGAAATCTATTTAGTGATGAAAAAGATGATAGGAATAAGGAAGTTGTGGGTGTGATATCTAAAATACGCGGGGAAGGGGTAACTAAGGGATTATGTTTTAGTTGTACAAGAAACATACATAATGCGTGTCCAGGTTATAAATGCTTGAACTGCAGTCGAGCCTACCATGAAAATTGTATTCATAAACATAATATGTTTAATGTATTGAGAGACGAGATTTTTAAATGCAAAACATGTAAAACAAAAAAGAATTAAACAGTTGTTAGTTATTCAATCTAAGCTTATTATTTCCTTACATCTTTCTGAGAATCTATTCCATCGATTTACTTATAGTTATCTATTACATCTTTACCTTTCTGGGAATCAAGATGTGTCCGTTGAAGAGAAAAAAATAAATATGATAATTTATGTCTTTATATATTTTTTATATTATTATATTATATTATTTTAATTTTTAACAACTCTCTGTCTCTCATCAAACATTCGAGTCAACATTGTTATTCCAGTCAAAACACATTTTAACATTTAACAACGTTATTATCAGAGCACCTAATGTTCCTTTAGTCGGCAGTTATTTATCCATCGAGACAGACATTAGTTGACACTAATAAAAATATGCAAATCAGGTTACCTTGAGTACAGTGATTAACAAAAGGATTGAATTCACTACCTTAGTAAAAGTTGGGAATTACGGGGGGACAATATGATAACACAATCGTACCGGAAGGTTACATGAAGATTTAATACACCTTGGGATTTAGTTTTTATAGAACAAGTTTTCTGAGAATAGATAATTTTAACCTGTCATTATTGTTAATACACAAGTTTTACTTTCCATAAGCAAAAATACTTTTTGGCTGTAAATAATTAGTCTTAATTTATGTGTTTTTAATCCAATCTAATAAATAAATGATCAAACATCGCACATATTTTATAAAAAAAATAATGTCACACAAAGGACATAAAACTTACATGAATTAAATTGGTCTCGTAAATCTTTGTTTGTTGTCTCGGCCGTTAATGGATTACGTAGATATGCTGTATATTAAAATTATACACCACAGATATAGATATTAAAATAACAAATATCTTACTTTTTTCGTGCCTTTCATTTATATGAAAAAATTGTCTTTTAAATAAAAAAAAATGTTTATATACTATTATATACATCAAATGATTTTTTGTAAACTGTCCGTATAGAGGAGGTGTCCGGAGAAATGAGGTTCTGTTAAGAGAGAGTTTACTATACTTAGCTTCCATTTTGGTTATTTATATTTAATTTGCTCCCATCAAAATTAGATGTGCCAATCACTGTGTATCAAAATGTGCCAATCTCTATAGCACCAGTGCCAATCACTATGATTTTGTGTATTTTCTTGTTTATTAATTTTTATTATTTATAAATCAAAAGTTAACACAAAGTTAAAACCAAAATATGATTTTTCACTAATTTGAGACATTGCAATATTTGTTTTGAAATATTTTAACTAAAAACATAGCTGTGGTGAAATAATAATTAACGAGGTATTGCTTAAAGTGCCAATGACTGTACCGCTTACCCTATAAAGGTGGGTACACATATGCTCCGAATGCCGTTTCGAACCCCGTCGCGTTCTTAAGTGTGGACGGAGTCATGCAACCGCGTACCGTACCTCGACGCGTCAACAACGTACATCGAAGCGATCCATCGGTTGTCGGTAAAATACCTACGCATCAAAAGAAATTTGAGCGCGGCAATGTACACCGCGAATTCATGTTTGGACTAGCTTGCGAATCTTTTATCGAATCTCCAGTCATTCAAAATAGTCAGTCTGTTATTTTGAAGGTTGACGGTGTTTTTAAAGTTGAGTGCATCAAAATGGAATGGACCATCTCCTTTCACGAATATTTTTCGTTTTATTAACTGAATAATGCATAAGAATGTAGGCTGCTGCAGCAACATCCATCTTGCACATGCGAATTCAACTCAATTACTGCTGGAACGCTAAAATGTTTGGTACAAAGTACGGAGCGGTGTTCGGTTCGTTACTTATTTCAATGCCCCCTGTAACAACGTCGCGAACTTCGGACGACGTTAACGGTATTCGGAGCATATGTGTACCCACCTTAATACAAGATAGACTTATGGCTGCAATATAATCCTGTTCTTCCAGTATACCAGAGCAAACTGATGCACAGTGTTGCCAGGTGACATGAACCATTTTGTGGTAGGTCGAACTTGAAAAATACTGTAGAAAACGGTAGAAATACCATAAAGATGACAAATTTGTTGTTTTTTACATTATCTAATGCCAATGGTCTATTTAAATGCTTTTTTTTATATAGTATGTTCATTTGTAAATAATTTTCATCAGAAAATACATACAAAATTTTTAAAAACATAATTTTTATTTAAAAATTAACCTAAATAAACTTCAAAAACATTAACTGAAATGAAAACTAAATCTAAAAAACATGGTAAAACAAAACGCAACACCGAATTATAAAAAAAATCAACTATTAGATCTTGTCAATATCCGAGTTCTGCTTGTAAATGTTTCGCATATCATTTTCTACCTTAAAATTATAACAACTTCCGTCTGAGTCAACTATTCTCTTGCTATGTAGTAGTACCTCAATAGTCTTTGTGCTTAATTTATTTCTCTGCTTATTTTTTAATATATTGACAACCGAAAAAATTCTTTCTACATTTGCACTTGAATGCGGAATTAAAAACAAGTAGGGATAAATTGGGGAACATATTTAGTCCACTACCATAATTCATTTCACTTACTTAACTCCAAAATGCTAATATATCATTATACTCAGACAACTCAGTTTTTCGTAAAAGTCTCCACTCATTATCTAATGATTGAAAATCGCCCTGATCCCAATATTGCCCAATTTTGGTAAAATATGTGGAATTGAATTCACCAAATCAGGATTTATGAACTGCAGATCTTCCAAGATCATATTTTTTATGGGAAACCTTTTTAATAACTGGTCCACACCCTCTATATAAAATTCTAAATACTTTAACTTTACAAATTCTAAATCATTTTCATCTATTTTTTTTTATAGACTAGACGTAGAAATGTCGGAACCAAAATAAATCTCCTGAATTGGTAACATATTTCTGGGATTTTTATAATCTATATCCAATACTGCAGTTTTATCAATGATGTCTCTCTTTATAAAATAGTCCCAAAGAGTTTTTATAAGAGATTTGACAAATCAGGCACCACCTAGGATTTAGGGATTTTACCAATGTTTATTTGAGTAAATCCCAGAAAATTCAACTTTTAATGTTACATTCTTAATTACCACTTACCTCTGCTACATCATAGTTGCGCGAATAATTAAATTTTGTCTCATATTCTTTAAAAATGTATCAAAATTAGAAACGGAAAGTCTCAAAAAGATAATCGTCAATTAAATATAAGTATATTATGTTTTGTCAAATGCTTTAAATTAAAAAATTCAGTAGAATAAGGTGTTAAAATGGTAGAGCGGTAGATCGAGGTGGAAAACGGTAGATCTACCGTAAAAATGGTAGACCTGGCAGCACTGCTGATGCAAAACAGTGCGTATATCTCTGTATAATGGGCCAGATTTATGGAACATATAATCTCAATTTTGCTTTACGCCAGTTGAGGGTTTGCCTCAGTTTTCTCTGTTACACTGGGGGAACGGGCTGATATTGCGACAATCAGTCTATCTTTTATTATATGTCTATAGTTCTGACTTAATTATAACTTAACCTTAAATTACCAGAACACAGGAAGGAACCTAGGTTTTCATCATTATTAATATGAATTTTCTGTTTTAAAGTTTTTGTTTTTATATTATATAAATATAAAAGAGTTTAAATATGACTCAGTAACGCTTCAGAAATATGTACATAATAAATTTGATAATGAGTGTTCATTTTTATTGAAGAATCAATAGTAGAACACTACTAGTTAAATCTGTAATTAATTTTAACAGTAGTAAATATATGCATAATAAAAATAATTTTTTCCGCAAATCGCCCGGAAAATTTTGACATTCCTGTCAAAATTTCTTGAAGAAAAAGTTAGGACTTCCTTACTGTAAGGAAATGTCATTTCCTTACTGTAAGGAAATGATATTTCCGTACAGTTGTTAGTGTTCTACATAAATCATAGAAAACACATTGCTTATAAGGAATTAATTTATATTTTGAAAACATCAAGTCATTGCTGAATACATTTTTAAGATCAATTTGTTATATTTACAGTAATTTGACAGTTAGTACAATTATTGAACATTGGAGGAACACTCTTAGAACTATGAGAAACATTTTGGACAACATGCAGGGTGGAAGTGTCATTTTGTTGAATATTTGGTACTGTGAAAATTTTATTTGCCACCTCAACCTTATTGTTAAGCGATTCTTCGATATATCCTTCAGCGTTTGATGACTTCCATCCGCCATGCCTCTTTAAACTAGTTATGTCGGCACCAGAGTCAACCAATATTGTTGCAGAAGACCGACGAAAGCAGTGACCAGTATATTCTGTCGGATTTACCAAGTTCAAATAAGTAGCAATTATTTTGGGCATTTTTCTAAATTGATGAATTCCTACCACTTGTCTACAACCCTTTCCGCTTTGATATTTAAAGAAAAATCGGTCACTGTTCATATTTTCTGGTCTTAACGAAACATACTTTCGATAAACATTCAAGTAGATCTGATTAATTACAAATGATCTTGGTTTGTTGGTTTTCGAATCAGGTATGCTGATTAAAAGCTTTGATTCTAAGTCTTCTATATCGTGTACAGTCATTCGGACTAACTCATCCATTCTACAGGCCCCAGAAATACCAAATATTACAGCCACCTAAAAAATAAATAAAGCTATAATCTAAATAGAAATTAAAACCTTGTAAATTACCTTAATCATTAAATTTTCTTTATCTGGAGCTTCCTGGATAAATTTTTCAATTTCTTCCTTCTTTAAAATCTTAGATTTCTTTGCCCTATAACCTTGAGCTTGCCGTTTCAATAAAGAACGAAGTTTTGAGTATGTAGATATATCTACATTGTGTTTAAGTGCAAAGGTTGACTTCAGCATTGAATAATTGGCCCATAATGTTGAAGATTTCATCTTTAAACAAAGGTGTAGGAAGTATGCCATTACAACATTTTCTGAGAAAGAACTCGTATTTTTACTCATGCAATAATCCATAAAACATCTGTATGCATTTTCGTACTTTTCTCTTGATTTCTTTGGCAATAATTCTAATGAAGCAGTATTCACTGCCTCAACCAGCTCTGGAGGAGTCCCAGGAATGGAAATTTCATCATCACTTATCATTTTACTTTCGAGAGCACCAGCAATTAAATTTATAAGCGTCAAGTTTGACAATTCAACCTCAATACGTTTCCATAGTAACCCAAGTAATTTTATTAGGAATTTCAAAGCACCATTTATTTGGGAATAAAATTATCGCGTTTTTTTTTAAATCAATCAATATCTGTCGAATTTTAAACGATTTGCGGAAAAATAGTATGTTTACCTCGTAGGAAAAGCCACATTCCTGGACTCTGTGTTGCTAAGTCTCGGCTTGCGCCTCGACTTAGCAATCTTCACAGTCGTCCAGGAATGTTAAGCTTTTCCTACCCGGTAAACAATGTACTATTGTTATGTAAAGGTTATAAGTTACCTTCATTCAACTTAATACTTAAATGATTTCAAGATTAAAATTACTGAAAAATGTTTGTAGCTATTTATTAGTTAGTGTCTCTAAACAAGCAATACTTTCTGCATATTGGGAAATGTTTTTAGTACGCCTCAGCCATAAAGCTTTATTTGTAGCCACACATTTTTTGTATATACTGTGTTGTTTTACCTGGTTGCTAGACAATCACTTGGCAAGCTAAAATAGTTGCAATATTGTTTGCAGTTTTTTAAAATTTGTAGGTATAAAAAGACCAATACTTGGTCCGATCAGAGGATTATATATTTTATTAAAGAAATACATTTGAGCTCTAAGTTGTAGAATTTGGAAGTCGGAATGTATATAGAATGATATGCACTTTGAATGATATAACTTTTTTTATAACCAATCTAGAACCTTGATAATTTAGTGGAACATTACAAGTTTATCAAAGTTTTGGGTCCAAAAAATTATACTGCTAATAAATAATGAGTTTTGGTAGAATCTAGTAACAGAGAAAAATTAATCATGTCTCTGTATTTCAGGAGACTTGATCTTTGTGTATGGGTGACTTGATTATACCTTCTCAGATTTACAATATTAAAATAAAACCAAAAATTTAATGATATCAAACTGTACCAATAAATTTAACCAATCTTTTTTTGTGGCTGCTATGTCTGAAGGTTTGTATACTGATACTAAAGAAATATTTATATCTGAAATAAATACTGCACATACTTCAATGCCCCTTGAAAAATTTTGGGTAATTACACTTTCTTGATAGTTAATTGTTTGTAAGATAAATATACCAACTCCGCCATCTCCATCATCACGATATCTTTTAATGAAATTATATCCCCTTATATTAAAATAACTATTGGACTTAAGCCAAGTTTCAGAATGTATGATAATATCAACATGGTTTCACAAGGTAATTTAAGGTAGTAAGTAAGGTAAGTTTAACAGGTAATTTAACAAATTATTTTTATTAGATGTTATGTTTCTTAGAAATTACTAATTGTTTGTTTATTAGCCATTTTTAAAGTTTAATTAGTAAAAGAGTTTTTCACTTGAATCTGATTCACTATATGTTTCCATAGCATCATTTGGATCACTTGGAACAAAGGCACTTTCTACAAAGTCCCTGATATTAAATTCCATGAGAGTATTTGGTGTTATAGTCGGACAGATTTTAATTAAAGATGTCTCATTTACAAATTTAACTGAGAGCTAACGGCAACAATCCTAAATATCAAGAGTAAATTCTTACCGGGGTCGTTTTTATTGTGTATGCTTCAACAATGTAAATCAGTAAAATATACGAAATTATATCATAACATTTGCCCACGTAACAATATAAATTGTGCATACCGGTTCGTTTTTTCGAGCATATAGTTGGACCAGTTCAGTTAAATATTTTAAAACATCGGTAAACTTATCAAGATTTTGCTTGGCTATATATTTACGTCCTTGGAAAAAATAGTAATGAGATGACATATTTGATTCGTTTCACATTCTTATATGTCCAGAGGCGGGTGTGTTGTGTTTCTTGTGCATGTGACTTTCTTTTATATACTTGTTAAATAGAATTTATTATTATTTATTAATTTTAAAATAGTTTTTGTGGTAAGTAAACAACAAATACATAGCAGAATATTATGATTGATGTTTATTCTTTTTAGAGCCTTAAAATGGATGACGTAGTGGGTATAAGTAATGTACAAAGAAAACGGAAGTTTATGTCGGTAGAAGAAAAGCAGATTGTCTGTAGAGTGTATGAAAATTTAAAAAATACACTTCGTGCAGTAGAAGCTTTAGCTTAGTGTTCATTTTTAACGGGAGTATCCGTGTCGACAATAGAACGCATTGTACGTGAAAAAAAGGTGACTGGGATTGTGCGAGCTCCAAAAGTACATTGTCGTGGTAGAAAAAAAATTAAATTGGATGAGTACCAGAAAAATTTTGTACGCTCCACTATTCATTCTTTCTTTTTTGAGAATAAAGCGCCAACCCTCGAATCCATTAGGACAAAGGTAATGGAGAATGGTCTGATTCCAAAAATGAGCAAAGAGACGTTAAGGATAATATTAAAAGAAGATTTAAAATTTATATATGCCAAAAGATCCCGTAAATCTGTCTTAATAGAAAGAGAAGATATAGTCTCATGGCGACGAAGATATCTTCGTTCTATTAGAGAGGTTCGTTCTGCCCACAAAAAGATTTATTATCTGGACGAAACGTAGATAAATGCTGGTCACACAGTATCTAAGATCTGGCAAGATACTACTATAACGAGTTATCGTCAAGCATTTATGAATGGTTTATCAACAGGGTTACGAGGACCAACGGGTAAAGGGCAACGACTGATTGTCGCCCATATAGGTAGTGAGAATGGATTTTTAGAAGATAGTGCACTAATTTTTTTATCTAAAAAAACGGGAGATTACCATGAAGACATGGACGTCCAACGTTTTGAAAAATGGTTTCAATCCCTTCTTTCACGAGTCAAGCCTAATTCCGTAATAGTGATGGATAACGCTTCTTACCATAGTCGATTAATAGAAAATCTGCCAACTATGGCCACCAGAAAAGCAAATATGCAGAGTTGGTTAAGACAAAAAGGAATTCAATTTTCCGAGGACATGGTTAAGGCTGAGCTTATAAATGTAATTAGACAGCATCGTGACAGATATCGCCAGCATGTTGTAGATACAATGGCACGTGCTAAAGGAATTACTATTTTGAGACTTCCTCCTTACCATTACGAGTTGAACCCGATAGAATTAATCTGGGCTCAAATAAAGGGTTACGTAGCTCGTGAAAACGTGATATATAAAATTTCTGATGTGCAACGTTTGTTGGAACTCGCAATGGAACGGATACGAAAAGAAGATTGGGCTAATGGCGTAGCTCATCTAATCAAGGAAGAAGACAAAATGTGGATATTGGACGGGATGGTAGACAATGTTTCCGACAAAATAATAATAAACTTAAGTGAGACTGGAGATGACTCATCGAACGAGTTGCTGGATTCCGAAACTTCATCAGCATAAATTAGGTAATTATTTCTTTGCTTTGTAGTTATCCTTTTATATAAATGGAATATAATAATTATTTTGTAAAGTTTTCGGTTTTTTGAAGTATTGTATTAGGCATCCTATAATAACAATAAATTTTTACTTTATTTTGTAAGACAACTATAAGATAAAGTTAAAGCGACGTACAAAGACCGCATTGACATTTAATGTTGATAACTTTATTGCTAGTCGACCAAGAAAGCGAAGATACCTTTTACAACATCTTTATGTATAACATTTTACTGCTCTGTTGTGTCAATCGGCCCTGCTTAACAAGTTATCGATTCATTTTATTGAAATAGGACCTACGGAATATAATATGTATTCATACAGTGAATTTGTTATTTATTTATATTTATTTTTATTTTAATGACTTTTGTTTAATTTTTGTGACGTTTAATGTAGGTTTACCAACTGAACAAAGTTATGCATTTGTGAGAACATATTGTTATTAGAAAAATAAAGTTCCATTCACATTATGTCGTTGAAAAATGCTTTATGTTATCTAAATTACTGTTATGGAGAAAGAAATATGTGCTACAGCCGCGATATCTGTCATCATAATATATTACATTTTTGTTGATGGTTAAACATTAAACGATTTTGTATTATTTAATATCTTAGTGAGAATTACATTTAGGCAAATGCACAATCCTCAAAAGTGTTATTTAAAGTTTTTGCATCACAAGCAAAGCACAAAAAATTTTGCAATCTCAGTGTTTAACTTATTGCCTAAATGTAATTCTCACTAAGATATTAAATAATACAAGATCATTTAATGTTTAACCATCAACAAAAATGTAATATATGATAACAAATATGAATTTTATGGTAATACGATATTCACAGATATGCTGTAGCATATTTCTTTGCCCATACCAGTAATTTAGATAACATAAATCACTTTTTAAATGACATGTGTGAATGGAACTTTATTTTTCTAATAATAATATGTTCTTGCAAATGCTTAACTTTGTTTAGTTGGTAAACCTACATTATCCGTCACAAAAATTAAACAAAAATTATTAAAATAAAAATAAATTCACTGTATGAATACGATATATTATACTCCGTAGTTCCGTAGTATATTCGAGTTTATTTAACTCTTTTTCAAAACATACTAAAAATTAACATAACAAACTACATTAGAACAATGAAGTTGTTGTATTTTCAACAGGCTTACCCTTGTGAGGATTGTATTGTAAAATTAGCAAAATTACTTAACATATTGACATTATTAATTTGATTTTCTTTTTCTTTCTGTCAAAACTTATTACTACGGTTTCCATGTCTCTTCTATTTTTTATATTTATTTTAGGTTAGTTTGACAGAGGAAGTGTCGTATGTTTATGAAAACATAGTTTCATAAACATCAAGTATCTTTGATATATTCCCTAGTAGTTACTCTTTCCCTCTTATTTTGGGCTTTGGATAATAATAGATTACCTAGTGGGAGCTTAGAACGCTTAGTGGAACTATGATGGGACGTCGGTCAGTATAAAATCCAAGGAAGCGGTGGATAGACGAAGTAAGAACCGATGCTAAAGAGATAATGAGGGTAGATAACTGGAGGAGAGTAGCCAAGGAAAGGGGTGTTTGGGGGAGGATGCTGGGAGAGAACAGGGCCTAACGTGGGCTGTAGCGCCATAGGAGAGAAATTATATAGTATATGGAGAGTTATAGTATAGCACAGTAAACTGAATGATTTCTATATTAAAAATGTCATTAATAAAATAAATTTTAGTGTGTGTAATAAATTATATATAAATATTATATTCATTTCATTTGCTTTTAACGGAACAAAATCAAATTTTCTTACGGAACATAAAATATATGTAATTACTATTTAAATGAGAATAAGCCACAATTTAAGGTTAAAATAAGTTTATTGACGTGTCAATTTCCTCTTCAGGAACCGTTCTTAAAATACAAACAGTAGTAAATTAAACAAATTTTGTTTCTTTATTAAGAAAGAAATTAACAAAGAAACAAAATTTGTTTAATTTACTACTGTTTGTATTTAAAGAACGATTCCTGAAGTGGAGATTGAGACGTCAATAAACTTACTTTAACCTTAAATTGTGGCTTATTCTCATTTAAATAGTAATTACTTAAAATGCCACTAGAAAATAGCTTCAGAACAATAATAAAATATATGAAATTAAATAATTGACTTTTTTAGTGATTGAAATTAAATTTTAAAAATTGTTTGATGCCCATTGATCATTGCATAATATTACTAACCTTTCTTCTTATATGGCTTTTACTTTATCCGTCAAGACACATATAATAATTTAATAATTATATCGGTCTTAGATTTAATTTGTAGGTAATTACGTATGTATTTAAATAAATAATTAAAATCTTTGTTTTGGTTCGCCTCTGCAAAGTTGATAAGGGAAATATCCTTTCGTCGCTTTAAATGCGATGTTGCTAAAAAATCGTCTTCAGGTAAAAACTGTTTTAGTATAATTGAAAATTTTTTTGGAATTTATTTATGAAGGAGGTAATTAACATTATAGTTTTCTTTTTATAATCCACAAATTCTTCTCTGTAGGGGTTAGGTATAATGGGTTTAGGTTTTTGACTAGGTTTATGAGTTTTTTTTACAGGCATTGTATCTGGTGTAGGAGAGCTTGGGTGTGTTCGTTTAATTGTTTTATTAGTATTGGCTTTAGAAGCTGGTTTGGATTTTTAAAAGTAATATTAGACGATGGACTGTCGCCAGAAGTATTTGGTAA
Organism: Diabrotica balteata; assembly: GCA_918026665.1. NCBI lineage: Eukaryota > Metazoa > Arthropoda > Insecta > Coleoptera > Chrysomelidae > Diabrotica > Diabrotica balteata. The sequence goes on along the minus strand of OU898276.1, from coordinate 207,440,439 downwards.
TGTTGGAAAATTGTTATCGTTATTTAAAATAGAGAAACGATTTTTCGTAGCCACCTTCGCATATGATGGATTATTATATATTTTCGGCTTCTTTAAAAGAAATGTTTCCAACTGACATAATTTGTTTTATCCCCTTTTGGTTTGCATATACAGGATAAATACGTGAAATTGAGAGGTGGTCGTTATTATTACAATAAATACACAAATTATTTTCTTTACAATACTCTTTTGTATGACTTGTATCTGTACACTTTTGGCATCTCTCATTTTTTGATTTACATTGTTTAGCTGAGTGGCCATATATCAGACATTTGAAATACTGTACAACGGGATGTATGTAAGGTTCAACATGAAAATTGCATTTCCATCAGAGTCTATAATTTTCCTTTTCATACCTGACATACTTTGACACTTGATACCTGTTTGTTTGATTTGATAGCAGTTAATAAATATTCTTCAGAAAAGAAAGTATCTCTACCATCCTGACAACTTCTTTTTTGGGTCTATAAAATTTAGGTATAAATGTCTATTTCTAATGTATTAAAAATAACGTTTACCCTATTAACACCTACCTAGAAATATCTATTACATCATTTTTTAAAGTTTCATCTTTAAGAATAAAGTGCCCTATTTTAATTGGAAAAAGTCTCCCTAAATTTTTATGTTCAACACATACATAAAATGGACCATTATCTCCTGGTCTATAACTGTTATTCATATCTATTAGTTGAACATACCTGTTGTTTTCACTATCACTTTTATTAAAAGTGTTTTTTTCATCGGACGGCCTATCGCCGCCCTTTTTTTCTGACATCACTTACGCTTTAAAAAACTCTAATATGCTCTTCGTAAATATCAATACCAAAACTAACAACTAATTATACTTATATTTTACAAGAATCAATCAACAGCCAATTCACAAAAACTCGAATACGTCCACCCACCTTGACTAACGAATTCAAACTGAAATGTGGAGGATATATTTTATATTTGTTAAACTGTTTGTTCGGGCTATTAGGCCGTTGTCTTCTGAGATTAGGTCTTGACGTTTCGCCAACACTAGGAGTTGGCATCTTCTGGAGATGTTACTGCTTCGCTTGTAAGCTGAAACTGACGCCGCGTTGTAGTAGTAGCATTGTTCGTATAGTCTCTCTTTGAGTGTATTCTTGGAACTGGTGTTTGATGTCCTGTTTTAGGCCTTCTGACTCTTCGGGACGTGGTTTGTTTTTTGTTGTGGGTCCACTGGTGGTCGTTGGAGAAGCGCCTGGACAATCAGAGGTGAAAGACAATGTATAAAACGGTCCTTTTCATAATTTATTGATCTAAAAATAGTTAGAATATGTAGAGAATATGAACTTATTGATTTGCAATTAAGAACTGTCTGAAAACGCGGCGTGAGAGGGCAGCTGTGGCTGTAATCTCTGCAATAGACAGGTATCGTTGTCCAATGGGATCGGGAAACCACAGAATACCGATTCCCCCTGTCTAGGTAAGCTCGAAGTGAGCATTTATATTTACGGGCGACGGCGATAAATGAGGGGAGTTGCCTCCTGAATGTTAATGCATTCATCAGGGAGTTCATTGCTGGCAAGGTCAGTAAAACAGAGGGTAGGAAAGGGAGTTTGGATTTGGGATGTCTTTTGAATACATTGCCGAGGGATGAGCAGGTAGTTTTAAGAATGCGTTGGGCTCTGAGGTTTTGGCCCCTGATAGTGTGTTTTGCATAACTGCCGATTTGTACTGTGGAGGCCATATTTATATTTTCCACTCGCCTCCCCTCCACTGGTTTTAAATAAAGGTCGGGTCATCGAGCAATAAGACAAAAGAGGGAATCTAATCCTTATGAAAAGGAGACCAAAAAAGTGGCCTCTGATGGCGGACATATCCGGAAATGCGAATGCGCCAAATTTAAATTTTCCGACACTTATCAACAATAGCTATATAATATTTCGCAGAATGTGTCTTAGACGAGAAAGTTTTAATTAATTATTAATGATAAGAGTCTAAAATGCGACACAATTGTTAAAAAACTTCAATATAAATAAGATTTCATGTGACATTTGGGACAAACAATAACATAACCCTACTAAATTTGATGTCAAACAAGGAGAGAGACTCTCTTTCCTTGTTTAATGTGGCCTCTAAAGATCGCACTTTCTGTCTAACAATATGTTTGCCCCCACTACCTTTACATTCCCTCTATTGTCTTTTTGCTCGATGGGTCGGGTACCATGGGACGCTAGAAACTATCTGCCTACTTCTTGCTAGAGGAGGTAACATGCGTAAGAGTTATATGCTGTGAATATAACTGGGAAGTATACCCAGTCAAACACATAAAAAAATTAATATTTGGTTGCCATGCGTTAATAGGGTTGAAGTACTGCATAAAAAAGCAGAAACAAGCTCAGAATCAAATAATGTTACAATAAACCCAAATAGAATAGGTCAATGTATACAAATATTTGGAAACTTGGGCGTGGTACCAACTAGGTTGGACGATAAATGACGTTGTCATAGTGTGTCTTTACTTTATTTATTCCAGCATTGTTAGATTTTTTGTATCATCTGCAGTTTCAACATGCAAAGTTTTATAGTTTGATTTTTCTTTTAGGTTTACGTCAGAATAAGATTAAACCGAAATCCGAAAAAAAGTTGGTAACACACACCGGAAAAAAGCCTTTCAAGTGTGAAATTTGTTCCAAGAAATTTAGTCAAGATGGAGCTTTGAAAAATCATTTAAGGATACACACTGGAGAGAAGCCTTACAAGTGTAAAATTTGTTCTAAGCAATTTAGTCAAGACGGAAATTTAAAAACGCATTTAAGGATACACACTGGAGAAAAGTCTTTCAAGTGTGAAATTTGTTCTAAGCAATTTAGTCAAGACGGAAATTTAAAAACGCATTTAAGGATACACACTGGAGAAAAGCCTTACAAGTGTGAAATTTGTTTTAAGCAATTTAGAGACGTTAGAAATTTAAAAATACATTTAAGAGTACACACCGGAGAAAAGCCTTACCAGTGTGAAATTTGTTTTAAGCAATTTAGTAATGCTGGAATTTTAAAATACCATTTAAGGATACACACTGGAGAAAAGCCTTACAAGTGTGAAATTTGTTCTAAGCAATTTAGCCATAATGAAACTTTGAAAAATCATTTAAGGATACACACTAGAGAAAAGCCTTACAAGTGCGAAATTTGTTTTAAACAATTTAGAGACGTTAGAAATTTAAAAAAGCATTTAAGAGTACACACCGGGGAAAAGCCTTACAAGTGTGAAATTTGTTCTAAGCAATTTAGTAATGCTGGAATTTTAAAAAGGCATTTAAGGATACACACTGGAGAAAAGCCTTACAAGTGTGAAATTTGTTCTAAGCAATTTAGTACTGTTGGGATTTTTAAAAACCATTTAAGGATACACACTGGAGAAAAGCCTTACAAGTGTGAAATTTGTTTTAAGCAATTTAATCGTGATGGAATTTTAAAAAACCATTTAATGATACACACTGGAGAAAAGCCTTACAAGTGTGAAATTTGTTCTAAGCAATTTAGTCGTGATGGAATTTTAAAAAACCATTTAAGGATACACACTGGAGAAAAGCCTTACAAGTGTGAAATTTGTTCTAAGCAATTTAGTAATGCTGGAAATTTAAAAAAACCATTTAAGGATACACACTGGAGAAAAGCCTTACAAGTGTGAAATTTGTTTTAAGCAATTTAGTCGTGATGGAATTTTAAAAAACCATTTAAGGATACACACTGGAGAAAAGCCTTACAAGTGTGAAATTTGTTCTAAGCAATTTAGTTATTCTGGATCTTTGAAAAGTCATGTAAGCATACACACTAGAGAAAAACCTTTCAACTACTGAAAATACATTTGAGAGTGCACACTGCAGATAAGCCTTAAAGTACGAAATTTGCTTTAAACAGTTTACTGAAAATAATAGATTAGTGAAGCATGTGACAACACATTGGAGGTTGATAGTTAAAATATAAAGTAATTCTAAAAAATAATGTGTACACGTATTTATGAAGTTAGTGGTCACTTGATTGATCAAGTATAAAGCGACTGTACGACTGCGACTAAAAAAGCGCAAAGTACTGTGATCAAAACCAGCTAACTGTGTATGAAGACCAAAGGTCGCAATGGACAAAGACTTGGTTACAAAAACGAGCTACGTACTCTCATGTCAGGTTACTGGAAGAATTGCGACTGGATTCATCAGTTTGGCATAATTACTTAAGACTGGAACAAGATACATATTTTGAACTATTATCTTTAGTAACTCCTTTGATACAACAGGACACGCGAATGCGGCAGGCTATAACGGCACATGAAAGGCTAACTGCAACATTAAGATTTTTGAACTTTGAAAATAAGGCTATTATCGAGCACAAGTTAATTAAATGAGGCCCAAGTACTTTCGCTTAAAATAGCATCTTCAGGTGCATCTGAAATAAGCCAAGAAAACGTTTTTTAGATGAAGTAAATTAGTTAACTTCGATAAAAAACTCGAAGTTAATGGATGAAAAACGTTTTTGAGATTAACTTTTTAGACTTACTTCGTCAAAATGTGAACTATCCGGCAAGCGTAGAATGTGGAAACATTAAAAATAACATCAAATTGTACAAAACACACACTACACTAAAACGAGGACAAACAGTTTAAAATTACTTAAAGATTCTACGCTACATTCTCTGTCAGTATCTGGAGGGATAATGATCTAAACGGAAATGATACGGTGACATGTGACATATGACAACTTTGATAGGCAGTCAAAGTTATGGATCTGTGATCAGCAAATATTAAAATTCTGTATAAGTTGTCATTGGGCAAAGGTCCAACTAGAAATATCTGATGTTGTTAGAAGTTTTCTCTTTTACTTATATTAATAACATTTCTAATAAAATAGCTAAACTTTTTACTTCTGCAGTTGAAAACCAAAATTTCCTTTAAGTCACACAACACTGTAGGTTCCTTTTTAATTAACACCAAAGACAGGCTGAACACACTTGACAAAAGTGGTATTTACAAATTAAAGTGTGATGGTTGTGATGCCTCTTATGTAGGCAGAACCATTAGAAAGCTATCTACTAGAATATCAGAACATTTAAAAAGACCAAACTCTTCAAGTTTTGGTCAACATTTAGAGTCTAGCAAACACAATTTCAACATCAATACTGGGTCATCTATTTTGCATGACATCAGTAGAAAGAAAAACTATTTGGAGTTGGATCTATTGGAAGATTTGGAGATCACAAAGGAAACGAATGGAAACTCTCATTATCTTAATATTCAAATTAATTTAAACTGTACTAAATTTAAACCTATTTTTAAAAACTTTATTACAGCTTCACCTCGTAGTGGACCCAGCTCGGCTGTCTAGACTTCCTGCACTGAGTTTATACATTAAGAATCTACCAATTTCAAGCTCTGTTCAGCATTACTATTTTATTTAACAATTTACACAACTAGCTTGCTCAGATTCAATTGATCCACAGTTGGAGTTGATTTCACTCTTCATACCTCTGCATAATCTACATATACTAATTCCACAGTTTTATATTTCAACACCTGTTGGTCAGTTGGTCTTTAGTAATGCTATTATATATTAGTTTTATAGTTCCCCCATTGGCTTGAGGTTTAACTGAACTACTTGAACTATACCCATTTACACACTGCTTTCAATTCTGATTTAATTTTAATATTTCAATTTCATAGTCAATTTTCTTCCCGTTTTGCAGTATTGACAGTGCCTGGTAGACCATTTTATTGTAGTCAACTACCCACTGTCCAATAGATCGTTTGGTCTATTTCTTTCATTCACACTTTATGTACACTTCATTTAGCCGTAAACCTACAACCTTATTGTTACAGACGGGTGTGAGTGTGAGATCTGGATTATGCAATCTAATTTAAATCAAAATATTCTATATGTCATACTTCATCAGCTGATTTTTTCAGTAGAGTTGGACCTTGACCCAATGACAACTTATACAGAATTTTAATATTTGCTGATCACAGATCCATAACTTTGACTGCCTATCAAAGTTGTCATATGTCACATGTCACCGTATCATTTCCGCTTAGATCATTATCCCTCCAGATACTGACAGAGAATGTAGCGTAGAATCTTTAAGTAATTTTAAACTGTTTGTCCTCGTTTTAGTGTAGTGTGTGTTTTGTACAATTTGATGTTATTTTTAATGTTTCCACATTCTACGCTTGCCGGATAGTTCACATTTTGACGAAGTAAGTCTAAAAAGTTAATCTCAAAAACTTTTTTCATCCATTAACTTCGAGTTTTTTATCGAAGTTAACTAATTTACTTCATCTAAAAAACGATTTCTTGGCTTATTTCAGATGCCCCTGAAGATGCTATTTTAAGCGAAAGTACTTGGGCTTGATTTAATTAACTTGTGCTCGATAATAGCCTTATTTTCAAAGTTCATTTATTCGAGCATTCAACCTCATTTCATTTAATTAAGATTTTTGGCAACGGGAAGGAGCTATGAGGATTTAAAATTTTCAACAATAATTTCAACTCAGATATTAGGTTGAATTATTCCGGAAACATGTGAAGCAATATGTCGTGTATTACAAAAGGAAAAATATCTCTAAAATTTCAAGTAAATTTTTTGTATAATATACTTTTAAGAATGTTTTTATGAAAGAAAAAAATATTCAATACGTTTGCAATAACATATCTCGTACATATTTCACAGCTCGAAATATTCACTGTAAATCCCAGATGAGAATGATAGCTGTTCCTCAAATCTCAATTACCGAGAATATCGTAATATTTATTATATAAACACGTTTTGTGAGACAGCGACAGTGAAATTGATATATGATACTGATATAAATATCTGGTCATTGATCACCGTTATCGAAGTTCGAAGTTAGTCAGGAACCACAGTTATCATTGATTTATAAATCACCATCGTTCCATCTAATAATATGTAATTAAAAATTAGGTACTTATAAAGAAAATAAAATTTACTTACATCTATAGAAACGTTGTTTTCTTAAGTCATATTTGACAAGGTAGTACGATGTGCATCTTGATCTTAAACAAATAGCAGTAAATTGTAATACCACAATTTAGGTACATATACCTCTTTCGAGCCCATACGGGATATTTTTTTATTTACTTTTTTCCATTCTTTGCGGAAGCTTCCTCGCATTGTATTGATTTTCTTTCGATGCATTGGGTTTGACTTCCCTCATTTTCTTAATTAGTTCTTCGTAGGCTTTATTTTTTTTCTGACGATCACTGTATGCTTTGTTTTTAATCTGCCATAAACAGGGATAACTTCTGTATAGCTCTACGAATTCCGTAATAAACTCTCTCGACATGCACCTTATATCACTCATGGTTTTTAATTAAGTGTTTGTTTTCTCATAAAGTTATAAAATGCTTAATAATATGCAACATCCAACGAACAGCCGTACAGCGCTGATTGAAAATGAAACATGCAGAGACTTGTTGCCCATGCACTCTCATTCTTCCCCGCGCTAAGATAATTGCACACGCTAAAAATCAAGACGATCCTGATTTTGAGAGGCTTGGTTGCGCATTCCACATTTTTCGCCATACACACACACTTTTAACTGTACCCCGTGCCATGCACATTCAATCCTTCGCGCTTCCTTCTGAGTGGGCGCCTCCTCGGCGACACTCAACCTCTAACACCTTTTTTGGGACCTCGAAAGGAAGCAAAAATGTTTGCCGCTCCTTCCTCGGCCGTTTCTCTAAAATAACCTCGTTGGTAGTGAAAAACAAAAAACATTCATTTATCAATAATCTGTACGCCGAAATAAAAATGTGTGTTAATACATTTAGTGTAGAATAAATAGTTCTTTCAGAAATAACGCTTGAAGCTACTAGCGACTTTAAATGTTAGTTAAAACGAGCGAAATCAAATTTTTAAGTAAAATTTCGAGGGTAAAAATTCGATATCTTTAAATCCGAGTGTCCCATCGACAAAAATCAAAGTGCATTTTAAAGGTGAAAAATGCAACTTTCGCGTCCAGTTTTTGTATTTTGTCACTAATCAAGTCATTTTCTATAAAACTGTTAATAAATAGAATAATCATTTTTAGTTTTCCTCCAAATGTTTTAGTTAAAGGTCGGGTACCATGGGACGCTAGACACTATCTGCCTATTTCTTGCTAGAGGAGGTAACATGCTTGAGAGTTATATGCTGTGAACATAACTGGGAAGTATACCCAGTCAAACACATAACAAAATTAGTATTGGGTAGGCATGTGTTAATATGGCTGAAGTACTGCATAAAAAAAGCAGAAACAAGCTCAGAATCATCACAAAAAAATGTTAGAGTAAACCCAAATAGAATAGGTCAATGTATACAAATATTTGGAAACTTGGGCGTAGTACCAACTAGAATGGACGATAAATGACGTTATAGTGTGTCTTTACTTTATTTATTCCAACGTTGTTAGATTTTGTTTATCATCTGCAGTTTTAGCATGCCAAGTTTTATAATTTGATTTTTCTTTTAGGCTTACGTCAGAATGAGATGAAACCGAAATCCGAAAAAACGTTGGTAACACACACCGGAAAAAAGTCTTACAAGTGTGAAATTTGTTCCAAGAAATTTAGTCAAGATGGAAATTTAAAAACGCATTTAAGGATACACACTGGAGAGAAGCCTTACAAGTGCAAAATTTGTTCTAAGCAATTTAGTCAAGACGGAAATTTAAAAACGCATTTAAGGATACACACTGGAGAAAAGCCTTACAAGTGTGAAATTTGTTTTAAGCAATTTAGTGTCGTTAGAAATTTAAAAATACATTTAAGAGTACACACCGGAGAAAAGCCTTACCAGTGTGAAATTTGTTTTAAGCAATTTAGTAATGCTGGAATTTTAAAATACCATTTAAGGATACACACTGGAGAAAAGCCTTACAAGTGTGAAATTTGTTTTAAGCAATTTAGTGTCGTTAGAAATTTAAAAATACATTTAAGAGTACACACCGGAGAAAAGCCTTACAAGTGTGAAATTTGTTTTAAGCAATTTAGTGTCGTTAGAAATTTAAAAATACATTTAAGAGTACACACCGGAGAAAAGCCTTACCAGTGTGAAATTTGTTTTAAGCAATTTAGTAATGCTGGAATTTTAAAATACCATTTAAGGATACACACTGGAGAAAAGCCTTACAAGTGTGAAGTTTGTTTTAAGCAATTTAGTCTAGATGCAAATTTAAAAAGGCATTTAAGGATACACACTGAAGAAAAGCCTTGCAAGTGTGAAATTTGTTCTAAGCAATTTAGTAATGCTGGGATTTTAAAAAACCATTTAAGGATACACACTAGAGAAAAGCCTTACAAGTGCGAAATTTGTTTTAAGCAATTTAGTGACGTTAGAGCTTTAAAAAAGCATTTAAGAGTACACACCGGGGAAAAGCCTTACAAGTGTGAAATTTGTTCTAAGCAATTTAGTAATGCTGGACATTTAAAAAACCATTTAAGGATACACACTGGAGAAAAGCCTTACAAGTGTGAAATTTGTTCTAAGCAATTTAGTCATGATGGAATTTTAAAAAACCATTTAAGGATACACACTGGAGAAAAGCCTTACAAGTGTGAAATTTGTTTTAAGCAATTTAGTCGTGATGGAATTTTAAAAATCCATTTAAGGATACACACTGGAGAAAAGCCTTACAAGTGTGAAATTTGTTCTAAGCAATTTAGTAATGCTGGAAATTTAAAAAACCATTTAAGGATACACACTGGAGAAAAGCCTTACAAGTGTGAAATTTGTTTTAAGCAATTTAGTCGTGATGGAATTTTAAAAAACCATTTAAGGATACACACTGGAGAAAAGCCTTACAAGTGTGAAATTTGTTCTAAGCAATTTAGTAATGCTGGAAATTTAAAAATACATTTAAGAGTACACACCGGAGAAAAGCCTTACCAGTGTGAAATTTGTTTTAAGCAATTTAGTAATGCTGGAATTTTAAAATACCATTTAAGGATACACACTGGAGAAAAGCCTTACAAGTGTGAAATTTGTTCTAAGCAATTTAATCATAATGGAACTTTGAAAAATCATTTAAGGATACACACTGGAGAAAAGCCTTACAAGTGTGAAATTTGTTCTAAGCAATTTAGTAATGCTGGAAATTTAAAAAACCATTTAAGGATACACACTGGAGAAAAGCCTTACAAGTGCGAAATTTGTTTTAAGCAATTTAGTGACGTTAGAACTTTAAAAAATCATTTAAGAGTACACACCGGGGAAAAACCTTACAAGTGTGAAATTTGTTCTAAGCAATTTAGTTATTCTGGAGCTTTGAAAAGGCATGTAAGCATACACACTGGAGAAAAACCTTTCAACTACTGAAAATACATTTTGAGAGTGCACACTGAAGGTAAGCCTTACAAGTGCGAAATTTGCTTTAAACAGTTTACTGAAAATATGAACCATTTCCAATTGGCTGTTCAAATACAAGAAAAGCGTGCTAAAAAAATATATATGGATATGCTTCATCAAAATGACATGCACGGTTTACCTATCAACTCTTCACAACGGATTTATTCGTAGATACTACAGTACAGTAAAACCTCGATTTAACGAACTATTTGGGGAACGGGGTGTCCGTTATATAAAAATGTGTTCAAAATAAATCAAAAAATCTTTTTATTGAAAATATATAAGTACTTATGTACACTGTATTTAGATATATTTAAAAAATACAAAATACAAACAAAATTCTATTTAATTGTCTTCGGACATTCGTCATGAAGTGACTTTCCTGTTATAGTTTATTTTTATGAACGAGAGAGTAATTATCATAATTTTAACTGGTAACTCTGGGTAACTCTGGTAACTGGGCACTCCATGGGCGTGCTCAAGATTAATTGAAAAATTACTTTGAATAATTGTAAAAAATAAATGAATTATTTCAGTGTTATAAAGTGTTATGTGTATGTAAACAAAAGTGACCTCTTTTATCAGACACTATATTAGAACTGACTGGCCTACATTAAAAAGGGTTTTAAAAAATTCACATTTTTTTTAATTTTTAAAAATTACAAAAGAGAAAAAGAGTTTTTAAAACCGTCTAAGGTATGTTAAATAGATGAATAAAAATATTAATATAAAACTTACAGCTACTTAAACAGATTCACAAGATGAACTTTCAGAACCAAGATTTATAATAACTGGCTCCATCATTTTATCAGTAATATTGTCTAGCTTCCACATTTTTTCCTCTTCTTTAATAGTGTGATTTACTGCCTTTTCCCAGTTTTCAGGTTTTACATTATTTACGGCCTCCAAAAACAACTGTTTAACATCATGAATTTTAAAAGTGGTATTTTTTCTTGAAACTTCACTTTTTATCTGTGCCCATACCAGTTCAATCGGGTTTAATTCACAAGGATATGGTGGGGATCTAAGTACTGTCATTCCACGATTTTTGACAATTTCATCAATTTCGTATTTTTTAAATTTTTTTTATGAAGTCTGGAGTGATAACTTGCATTATCCATTACTATTACACAGTTCTTAGGAAGAAGATCTATCATTTGTTCGAACTATTCTTGAAAGACATCAGCGTTCATGTCTTCATGGTAGTCACCGGTACGAGTTGATTCAAAAGTTAATAAACCACCTTCAACAAAACCGTCTGAACTGCCAATGTGTACTATTATCAGCCTGCGTCCCTTTCCTGATGGTGGGTTTAAACCAGTAGATAAGTTATTTACAAAAGCGTGCCTTTGACTTGTAACAGTTTCATCCTGCCAAAATTTATTTGGTGTATGATCCTCGTTGATCCATGTTTCATCAAGATAAAATATTTTTCTTTTTTGGTTTCTCATTTCCTTTATGGTTCGTAGAAAATGTCTTCTCCATATGACAATATCGCTTCTTTCTAATAAAATAGACTTTCTGGGATTCTTTTTCCAGCGGAAGCCTATTTCTTTTAAAAGTTTCCATAACGTACTTCGACTCATTTCTGGGTAATCCTTATCATCTCAAACTGAGACAAGAACTTTATCCAATGTTGGAAATTCTTGTCTAAAGAAGAATTCATGCACTTTCCGTCAAAGACCTTCTTTAAAATTATATTCTATTTGAAATTTTGGTTTCCCTGGAGCATTACGTGGCATTTGAAAACTACCACATTTCTCTTCTTTAATAACTCTGTAAATCGTAGATTTCCCAATACCAAGTGTACTGCTAACTAACTCAACGGTCTCATCAACACTTTCACATAAACGTTTGTCTGTAAATGATTTAAAACAATTAAATATTAATGTTTTTTCATTAACTGTTTAAGGACCATTTTTTCGGCGTTTACACGGCATTTCCAAATTTTCCATAATACTAGTATACACAATAAACTGCACCTTGCAACTGAAGTACCTACTTTTAGTGAACTGTTAAGAATTTTGAATACGCCACTTGGACCTTCCTACAAAATGGAAAAACCCACTATCACATTTTCTGTGGAATTAAAGAATTAAATGTTTGATTGTTGAAACCCTTACTTCGTGGAATGCACTCATTTCAGATAAAATAAAACGTTTTATTTTATCTAAAGAATTAAACTTTATTTTTCAAATAGGTAGGTACTTATTAAACTTTTATTGGTTATATATAACCAATAAAATAAACATCTTACATTTCTTGCAAATTCATTAGTACCTGTTAACCTCCATCACTCCGACACTGGCAACCTTATTTAGGGATTAGTAACCCTCACAACTATTGTATTCTATTCTGCTCCAACCTTTATACCTAGTGGTCATACTCAATTTAAAATTGTTTTCCTATATACTTCTGTAAACTTGTTGACAAATATCTGTTTTTCATTGAGTCACCCGTATCAACAGTTTAGGGATTTGCATACATAATTTATTATTTTATTACTCTCTCATATATAAAAATACACTATAATATGGACGCGCTTGCTGTCGGTAATCCTGTTTTGAAAAGGGAATTATGTTTCATTTGCACTTTTTGATGTTTGCTGCTTTTTATGATCAACTCTCTAAAATTAAGAAAATGTGTAGAATACAGTTGAACTTCGTTATCTGATGAATAATCAATAAATGTTAGATCGTCGAGATGCGACCTTACCTCTGATAACTTCATTTTTGGCAGAGCTGTCGTCTTTTCTCCTATCTTCACTTCCATGGTCATTTTTCAGGTTAGTCACTCTTTACGTGTATTCTTGGATCTGGTGTTTGATGTCCTGTTTTAGACATTCTGCCTCTTCAGGACGTGGTTTGTTTTTTTGTTGTGTAGTTGGCTGGTTCTTTTTTCTTGTGGGTCTACTGGTGGTCGTTGGAAGAGCGTCTGGAAATTCAGAGATGAAAGGCAATGTGTAAAACGGTTCTTTTCAGAATTTATTGGTCGAAAAATAGTTAGTATATATATAGAGAATATGAATTTATTGATTTGATATTAAAAGCTGTTATGAAAAGACGGCGCGAGAGGGCAGCTGTGGCAGTAACCTCTGCAATAGACAAGTATCGCTGTGCAATGGGATCGGGAAACCACAGAATACCGATTCCCCCTGTCTAGGCAAGCTCAAAGTGAGCATTTATATTTACTGGCGACGGCGATAAATGAGGGGAGATGCCTCCTGAATGTCAATGTATTTATCAGAGAGTTCATTGCTGGCAAGGTCCAGTAAAATAGAGGGCAGGAAAGGGAGTTTGGATTTGGGATGTCTCTTGAATACATTGCCGAGTTATGAGCAGGTAGTTTTAAGAATGCGTTGGGCTCTGAGGTTTTGGCCCCGGATAGTGTGTATTGCATAACTGCAGCGTTGTACTATGGAGGCCATATTTATATTTTCCACTCGCTTTTTTCGTTGTTTACGGGAAGGGCGTTTGTGAATTTTAATATTGGTGTTTTGTCAATTTTTAGTCTTTCGTCTATCCGATTAAAATTATTTGGATACTTATATATTTCCACCGCTTCCCGATATAGCCGTGATGTTTTATTCAGCATCTGCGTTGATATCTGCCGGCAACGCAGATTTGTCGATATATCCTGAACGACAATGGCTTTTATGTTCGTTTACCCTTTTATTTGTGTCGTTTCCTGTTTCCCACATGTGCATGGTATTCGGTATACTCCGGCCGTTGCTAATGGGTCTCGTTTGTCCTTCGCCGATTTTAACAGTCCTTAGTTTTCTTTGTCGGCTTGAAAATGGTCTTTATATTGGCTTTTTAAGTATTCGCCCAATTCTGTTGTTACCCCGATATATAGAGAGCAAGAACGAATTGCCTATACATGCTGTTTCTTCGTCCTTTCTTCTAAAATCGTTGTTAATCGCTTTATGTATTTCTCTTCTGGTATAACCATTAGCGGTAAGCGCTTTTTCAATATGAAGAAGTTTACTTTGCAGATGCTGTGGTTTACAAATTCTCTTTATCCTCTCCTCCAGAGTTTTGATGATACCTTGTTTTTGGATTGGAGGATGATTTGAATTCCTGTTTAGGTATCTGTCCTTGTGTGTAAGTTTTCGATACCCTTATTTCCTAAGTAACCTCCCTTTCGATTTACTAATGCTTTACTCTGGGAACGCTAGTTGTTGATCTTTCTCTGTTTCCATCGTAAATTGAATATTTTGATGTAGTGTGTTTATATAAGACAGGAAATCGTTAAGTTTTTCTAATCCGTGACCCCAAATCACAAAAGTGTCATTGACGTATCTAAACCATACCCTTGGCTTGTATGCTGACTCAATTACTCTCTTTTCTAGAGGCTCCATGAGCTTAGTCTAACTAAGCGTACAGTTGCGTACTATTTTTGTAAATAACATATCGCAGTAAAAATATTGCTTATTAGGCGCACAAATGGGATACAATTAATTTTGGTTTGTATATATGTGGGGCTTAAAAGACTAACTTGGGACATTTCTATTAGACACAAAAAAAAACAAATTAGCAATTTTGTAATAATACAAGTAGGTACATAATAATTACGTAAATATTGTGCAGTAGATATTTAACAGATAGTAAAACAAAATACCCATTCCTTTCCAAGAAAACAATTACTAAATGAAGTAAAGAGATTATTAAGTAAAAAACATAATAAACTATTAGGGATTATTACTTTCCACATTTAAATAATGATTACAACAGTCGTTTAAGACTTAAATGCCACTCAATCTTGTAACACCTTTTTTGGGACCTCAAAAAGAAGCAAAAATGTTTGCCGCTCCTTCCTCGGCCTTTCCTCTAAAATAACCTCGTTGGTAGTGAAAAACAGAAAACACTGATTTATCAAGAATCTGTACGCCGTAATAAAAATGTATGTTAACACTTTTAGTGTAGAATAAATAATTCTCTCAGAAATAACGCTTAAAGCTACTAGCGACTTTGAATGTTAGTTAAAACGAGCGAAATCAAATTTTTAAGTAAAATTGTCGAATGTCCCATCGACAAAAATCAAAGTGCATTTTAAAGGTGAAAAATGCAACTTTCGCGTCCAGTTTTTGTATTTTGTCACTAATCAAGTCATTTTCTATAAAACTGTTAAATAAATAAAATAATCATTTTTAGTTTTCCTCCAAATGTTTTAGTTAAAGGTCGGGAAGCATATGACGCTAGACACTATCTACCTACTTCTTGATAGAAGAGGTAACATGCTTGAAAGTTATATGCTGTGAACATAACTGGGAAGTATACCCAGTCAAATACATAACAAAATTAGTATTTGGTAGACATGCGTTAATAGGGCTGAAGTACTGCATAAAAAAAGCAGAAACAAGCTCAGAATCATCACAAAAAAATGTTACAGTAAACCCAAATAGAATAGGTCAATGTATACAAATATGTGGAAACTTGGGCGTAGTACCAACTAGGATGGACGATAACAAACGTTGTCATAGTGTATTTACTTTATTTATTCCAGCGTTGTTAGATTTTGTTTATCATCTGCAGTTTCAGCAAGCAAAGTTTTATAATTTGATTTTTCTTTTAGGTTTACGTCAGAATGAGATTAAACCGAAACCCGACAAAACGTTCATAACACACACCGGAAAAAAGTCTTTCAAGTGTGAAATTTGTTCTAAGCAATTTAGTCAAGACGGACATTTAAAAACGCATTTAAGGATGCACACTGGAGAAAAGCCTTACCAGTGCGAAATTTGTTTTAGTAAAGTTGTAAATTTAAAAAGGCATTTAAGGATACACACTGGAGAAAAGCCTTACAAGTGTGAAATTTGTTTTAAGCAATTTAGTGACGCTAGAACTTTAAAAATACATTTAAGAGTACACACCGGCGAAAAACCTTACCAGTGTGAAATTTGTTTTAAGCAATTTAGTAAAGTTGTAAATTTAAAAAGGCATTTCAGGATACACACTGGAGAAAAGCCTTACAAGTGTGAAATATGTTTTAAGCAATTTAGGGATGCTGGAACTTTAAAAAAGCATTTAAGAGTACACACCGGGGAAAAGCCTTACAAGTGTGAAATTTGTTCTAAGCAATTGAGTAATGCTGGAATTTTAAAAAACCATTTAAGGATACACACTGGAGAAAAGCCTTACCAGTGTGAAATTTGTTCTAAGCAATTTAGTCAAAATGAAACTTTGAAATATCATTTAAGGATACACACTGAAGAAAAGCCTTACAAGTGCGAAATTTGTTTTAAGCAATTTAGTGACGTTAGAACTTTAAAAAAGCATTTAAGAGTACACACGGGGGAAAAGCCTTACAAGTGTGAAATTTGTTCTAAGCAATTTAGTAATGCTGGAAATTTAAAAAACCATTTAAGGATACACACTGGAGAAAAGCCTTACAAGTGTGAAATTTGTTCTAAGCCATTTAGTCATAATGAAACTTTGAAAAATCATTTAAGGATACACACTGGAGAAAAGCCTTACAAGTGCGAAATTTGTTTTAAGCAATTTAGTGACGTTAGAACTTTAAAAAGGCATTTAAAAGTACACACCGAGGAAAAACCTTACAAGTGTGAAATTTGTTTTAAGCAATTTAGTCGTGATGGAATTTTAAAAAACCATTTAATGATACACACTGGAGAAAAGCCTTACAAGTGTGAAATTTGTTCTAAGCAATTTAGTTCTTCTGGAGCTTTGAAAAGTCATGTAAGCATACACACTAGAGAAAAACCTTTCAACTACTGAAAATACATTTTGAGAGTCTACACTGAAGATAAGCCTTATAAGTGCGAAATTTGCTTTAAACAGTTTACTGAAAATATGAACCATGAATGAACCATTTCCAATTGGCTGTTCAAATACAAGAAAAGCGTGTTAAAAAAATACATGAATTTGCTTCATCAAAATGACATGCACGGTTTACCTATCAACATTCTCAACTATTCACAACGAATTTATTCGTAGATACTACAGTACAGTAAAACCTCGATTTAACGGACTATTTGGGGAATGGGGTGTCCGTTATATAAAAATATGTTTAAAACAAATCAAAAAAACTTTTTATTGAAAATATATACTTATGTACACTGTATTTAGATATATTTAAAAAATATAAAATACAAACAAAATTCTATTTAATTGTCTTCGGACATTCGTCATGAACTGACGTTCCTGTTAATATTGACGCGCTTGCTGTCGGTAATGCTGTTTTGAAAAAGGAATTATATTTCATTTGCACTTTTTATGATCAATTCTCTAAAGTTAAGAAAATGTGTAGAATACAGTTGAACTTCGTTATCTGACGAATAATCAATAAATGTTAGATCGTCGAGATGCGATCTTACCTCTGATAACTTCATTTTTGGCAGTGTTGTTATTTCACTTTCAGTCATGATAATATACCCTATTACATGCTCTCCGGCATTATTATGTATTATTCTACAGAAATCAGTAACTTCCGACCCTTCGAAATCTATGTACGTCTGCATCTTGGACATCAAACAAATTCTTCCAACCATTTTTTAATGTTTGCTCTTTCACCTCCTCCCATGCTGCAGCAAAATTAAAAATTGTAAGACCTGTATCTTCTGCATTATCTCCATCGTGCAATACAACCATATATATACATAGATCGGTTTAAAACGTTCTCCTACGTCTTCCGATACCCAGTTGCCACTCCTCTCGATTCATCCATAAGTCTTCTTCTATGTTTTTGTCTTTCATTTCTCTATTGATGCGTCCTCCCCAACTAAGGCGGAGTCTTATTCTTTTTTTTTTCTACCGTGAGAGGTCCACGTTAAGATTTGTTTTGGGGAGACGTTCTTCAGACATTCTCTGTACATGACCGTACTATCTGAGTTGTTGGGTACCAATGTCATCTCGTATTAAAGCAATACAACCATTACTTCGTCTAAAAAATGATTCCCTGATCCATGGGTTGAACAAGCTATGTTCTATTTTTTGGCAAAAACAATCAGCTAAAGTGGTCACCTTCTGAATGTTGAATATTTTTAGAGGAATGAACAGAATCCTTGTTTAAAAGCAATAAACATTTCACCTCCTTGTTATGTTATGTGAACCTACCTTAATATTTGTAAACCTACCTTAACATGGGTGACAGGTGAAGGACATTGACAGAAGACAAGAAGAAGATGGCTCGTTAGATATAATCATGTATTAAGTTTAGTTGGTCTTTAATAAAAGATATTAGAAAGAAACTGGTCGTCAATCTTATTAAAAGCCCACAGAGACAACGTAACATGGTGTCAGAAGTAAAAATTCAGGTCAGATTATAGTAACGAGTATTATAATAGTCATACAAAAGTCGAAACATGGTCTAACAGCACGTGGTGACCTGGTTGGTTTTAAAAGAAATTAATTAAAAACGGTCAAAAGGTAAAGTTCAACCATGTCGGAACAAAATTCTATAGAGCAGAATCAACCTGTCGTTGTAAAAATAAAAAGTAACGTGATAGGAAATGAAATCCAACCATTGTCAATGCAAGGAAATTTGGCACATAACTGGGGAGAATGGAGCATAAATTTCAAAATATTTTTGAGAGCCACAGGTTTAGAGGAAGAAAACGATGCGAGAAAAGTAGCTTTATTATTGCACTATATTGGTACAGATGCAAGAAGTATTTACAAGTCATTTGAGTTTAACATGGATACTGTAACATTTCGAGAAGTTGTAGGGAAATTTGAAAAATACTGTAACCCGAAGAAAAATTTAACAGTAGAAAGACATTATTTTCTTACTAGAGTACAGAAAGATGGTGAAACCATTGAAGATTTCATGACTAGTCTAAAGAATTTGAAATTAACATGTGAATTAGGAATTTTAAAAGAAAGTTTGGTGTGTGACATGTTCATTATTGGTTTAAATCCTAAATACCATTCAATTAAGCAAAAACTATTGCAAGAAGTAGATCTGAAGACAGAAAAGGTATTACAAATCGCTCAAAATATAATTACAACTCAAATGCAAGCACAACAGTTAAATAAAAATTCAGAAGCAGTGGTATACAAAGTAGAGAAGAATAAAGATGGTCCAGGTCCGAATTTTTCAAATCATTCAAGGTATAGAAATGAAGTCCCAGGTCCAAGTTGGAAAAATGATAGTCAAAGGTACAACATAGATGGTACGAAACAGTCAAAGTCAGGTAACAAGTCAGAATTTTAAATCAAGATATAATGGATATGCAAATCAGAGTAAGAATAGTGAAAATAATCAAGTGGTAAGAAAAGTTTGTCAAAGATGTGGTGATAATCATAGAAATAAATGTCCAGCATTAGTAGCTATTTGTCATTATTGTAAAAAACAAGGTCATTATGCAAAATGTTGTCAAACTAAAAGAATAAATAATATAAATTTAAGAGAAAGTACAGTACAATCATGTAATAATGAAAATGATTCATGTTTTGTTATTAAAACTATTAGTCAGAATAGTATTAATCAGAATTGGTCAATTGTAGTCAGAATCAATAAAATAAATGTAGTATGTTATTTAGATACAGGTGCACAAGCTAATGTGATGTCAATAAAAATTTTTAATGAGGTTAATGTACAAAAGTTAGAACTGGTACCTACATGTATAAATTTAAAGTTTTTTCAAATGATGTCATACCTATAGTAGGAAAAGTAAATTTGTTATGTGAAATTGAGAATAGGTTAGAAAGTATTGAGTTCATTATTGTGAATTTGGAGTGTCAAACAATTTTGGGTCTAGATACTTGTCATAAATTAAAATTAATTAAAAGAGTTGGTCTAGTAAGTAATGAGTCTATAATAGAGAAAAATAAACAAGTTTTTGCTGGTCTAGGTTGTCTACCTAATGTATGTCACTTAGAAATTGATAAAAATATTTAACCTATAATAGAACCGCCAAGAAGAATACCTTTTTCTTTACATGATAAATTAAAAGAAGAATTAAATAGAATGTTGTCTACGGGAGTAATAGAAAAAGTCAATGAAGCAAGTGAATGGGTAAATTCAATAGTCTTAGTCGAAAAAAGTAATAAAAGTTTGAGAGTTTGTCTGGATCCTCGTAATTTAAACAAAGCTATAAAAAGATGTCATTATCCTATACCAACATTTAATGAGATTAAGTCAAAATTAGCAAAAGCAAAATATTTTTCAACACTAGATGCACAGTCAGGGTTTTGGATGATACCATTAGATTTAGAGAGTTCTAAGCTATGCACATTTAATACACCCTTTGGAAGGTTTAGATTTACAAGATTACCTTACGGTATAAGCTGCGCTCCTGAGATTTTTCATAAAGTAATGAATGAAATAGTAGGAGACATAGAAGGAGTTTGTTTATATATAGATGATATTTTAATTTATAGTGAAACTTTGGAAGGTCACAATAAAATACTAGAACTAGTACTAGAAAGGGCAAAACAATTCAATTTAAAATTCAATATGGACAAATGCAAATTTCTATTATCAGATATAAAATATTTGGGTCATATTTTTAGTGCAGAAGGCATATGTCCAGATTCTAGTAAAGTAAGTGCAATTTGTCAAATGTCTATTTCTAACAGTGGAGCTGATATTAGAAGATTTTTGGGAATGATTAATTATTTAGGTGAGTACCTAGATAATTTAGCAGAGCGTACAAAAAATTTAAGGTTGTTATTGAAAAAAAATATTAGTTTTCATTGGACAGAAGAGCATGAAAGAGAATTTGAGTCGCTTAAAGAAATGATTAGTCAAACGCCAGTACTAGCATATTTTGATAACAATTTACCTTTAACATTATCAGTTGATAGTTCACAATTTGCAGTTGGTGCAGTGATTTTACAAAACAAAAAACCTATAGCATATGCATCTAAATCTTTGTCACAGGCTCAGTCAAATTATGCACAAATAGAAAAAGAGTTATATGCAATACAGTTCGGATGTACTAGATTTAAACAATACATTTATGGTAGAAAAGTTCAAGTTGAAACAGATCATAAACCATTAATCAGTCTTTTTAAAAAACCATTATCTGAGGTTCCAGCACGTTTGCAAAGGATGATGCTAAACTTACAGCTTTATGATTTAGAAGTTAGCTATACTCCAGGAAAATTTCTTTTCATCGCAGATACATTAAGTAGGGCACCAGTAGAAGGTCCAGATAATACTGATAGTGGAGATGAAGAGTTACATATACATGGAAGTTTATTAGTTAACAATTTAGCTGTGTCTTCAAAGAAATTAATGGAAATACAGGCAGCAACCAAAACTGATAGAGTTTTACAGTCAATAATAAGATATTATAAAGAAGGTTGGCCAAGTTCGAAAAATAAATTGGAAACGGAGGTTAAACCGTATTACAATTTCAATCATGAAATACATGTTGTGGATGGATTAATCTTTAGAGGAAATCAAATAATAATTCCTGAGTCATTGCGTCAAGTTATATTAGAAATAATTCATGAAGGTCATTTAGGATATGAAAAATGTATTCGACAAGCACGTACGGTAGTTTTTTGGCCAGGCATGTCAGTAGATATAAAAGAATAAAGTTGAACAGTGTCCAGCATGTCTTAAATATCATAGATCAAATAGTCCAGAACAAATATTACCACATGAAATACCAACTTTGCCTTGGCAGAAAATTGGTGTTGATCTTTTTTTATTATAGTAAAGTCACATATATATTATTAGTAGATTATTATTCTAAATACTTTGAAATAGCGCCTTTAAATAATACTTCAGCAAAAGAGGTAATTAGTACAATGAAGACTATATTTGCGAGACATGGAATACCATTGATCTTAATGTCTGATAATGGTCCCCCATTCTCATCAAAAGTGTTTCAGTCATTTTTAGTAGATTGGGACATTACTTATCAAAGTTCTAGTCCTTATTATCCAAAAAGTAATGGTTTGGTAGAGAGGACAGTTCAAACTGTAAAAAATATTTTTAATAAGTGTATAGAGTCAGGCTCTGATCCATATCAGGGAATGTTGCAATACAGAAATACAACGTTAGAATGTGGTTATTCTCCAGCTCAGTTATTAATGTCACGTAATTTAAGAATGAAATTACCTGTTAGTGAAAAAATACTCATACCAAAAACAATTGATAGGAACGAATATAGCAAATTTGTTAAGGAAAAAGAAAGGAAAGTAAAAGAATATCATGATAGGTCAGCTAGAAACTTACCGAATCTGTTTGTTGGAGAAAAATGTATTTTATAAAAAGGTTCCATCATCACCGTGGTTACCAGCTACTGTGATAGAAATAGGTCCTTTTCCAAGATCATATGTCGTCAGAACACCTGAAGGTGTACATTATCGTAGGAACAGACAACACATATTAAAGCCTGCCAGTACAATTAGTAGACAAAATAGTGAGGTGATAGTTAAGCATGAAAATAGTACAGCAGCTAGTTCCAATTTGTATGAGGCTCCAAATATGAACAACGATACATCAATTTCAAATCAAAGTTATGACAATTTAAATGTTAACTTAAATAGGTCACATAGACTAAATGTAAGTAATCAATTTTGCACCAGGAGTGGTCGAATTGTAAATAGACCAAAAAGGTTTTCATTTTCAGAAGAGTAATGCGGCAGTGTAGTGTTGCGGGTAGATTTAGGTTGTTGGGATAGTTTAGTTTTTTTGTAAAAAAAAGGGGCATGTTATGTTATGTGAACCTACCTTAATATTTGTAAACCTACCTTAACATGGGTGACAGGTGAAGGACATTGACAAAAGACAAGAAGAAGATGGCTCGTTAGATATAATCATGTATTCGCTCCGTGGGTCTCCCCTCTATTTACAGTCACGTGACACGCTGTCAGATTTGTGAGGACGTTTCAGCATTGAGTCTTATGCGATTATTTTGTTAAACTTAAATATTTTATTTTGTGGTGTTAACATCCGGATACAATTTTTAGAATTAATTAGTTATTCATTTATAGTGACATTTATAGTTTAACAAAAATATTTTTTGTCGTTAATAAAGATTTATTAACATAATCTGCGAAAGTGAGGTTATATATACATGATCAACATCCATGGTACAATGAATATGTTCATTGTACCATTCACAAAAGCGTCCTGATAAAATTTCAAACAATCGCCACCATGAGCAGGTCAGTCGATTTTGCTTTGACACTTTCTTAACCCTCGGAGCGAATTAAGTTTAGTTGGTCTTTAATAAAAGATATTAGAAAGAAACTGGTCATCAATCTTATTAAAAGCCCACAGAGACAACGTAACACTCCTCTTACGGTATTTCTTCTCTTCCTAAATGCATCTTCATGTCTTCCTAGAGCTATAATATAAAACGGGCAGATGATGCATTATATCTTCTAAAATTCTAGGAGATTCGCCAAGCATTAAAAGAGTCAATCTATGCGATCCATCGGCGTTAACACAAAGCAGCGCCGAGATCCTGCTCTTGCTGATTTTTCTTCCAGAATTCAATTTTTCATGTTTAAGCTGGATTTATAGTTTG
This sequence comes from Diabrotica balteata, assembly GCA_918026665.1. Classification (NCBI taxonomy): domain Eukaryota; kingdom Metazoa; phylum Arthropoda; class Insecta; order Coleoptera; family Chrysomelidae; genus Diabrotica; species Diabrotica balteata. Next base: position 207,416,585 of record OU898276.1, on the reverse strand, counting down.
ACGTACTGTAGACGTAGACGCACTGGAGACGTAAGAAACGGACTGTAAATATTTTTTCAATTTATAAATGGACGTAGTGGAATTTTTGCGCATGAGTAAAGACAAGAAGTGGTGACCCACAAGTGCCCACAACATTCAATATAACCTATAAATTATACAATTATAGGAATCAGAATTCATAATAAACAAAGGGTGTGTGTTTATACTATTGTTTATTATAATATTTTTTTTATCCTTTTTGCGTGTTAGAATGGATTGTGAAATATACGAAGGTATGCTCCTTGGCGCTGTAGGATTGCTGCTGTGCTGTGTGCAGTAGCATTGCAAAAAACTAGAAGGACAATAATAAGGCGACCAAGACGTTATAAAACAAGACCAATAAACCGTAATACAAAAATAGAGAATGCTTATAATTATTTTTTAAAGATGAAGACAGAAGATCCAGATCAATTTTTGGCATATTTCAATATTGGTGCAATGAACATAATCCATTCTTTCTTTTGATTGGTCAGACGTAAGAAACGCACTGTAAAAGTTGAAAGTTGACCAACTCTTCCGTTACAGTGCGTTTCGCTTACGTCCCGTCTTGCGTTTACGTTCATTTATAAATAGGAGTACACAAAAGTCTATGTTGATCTTTTTCCAGTGCGTCTGCGTCTACAGTCCGTCAAACTATAAATCCAGCTTTAGAGGCTTGTGTGCTTTTCGGCAAAGTGCGCCATAACAAACCAGTTTCGTCAGCATTGTAAATCTTAAGGCCGTATGACACTATGCATTTTCTTGTATCATTTCTTATATCGTTTCTGATATAAGAAAAAAATGCATAGTGTCATACAAGCGTATAAGTTCTTATATCAGAAACGATACAAGAATCTGTGTCGGCTGCATTTTCTTGTACAAGAAATGCGCCAATTTGTGCGCAAAGCCGCTAAAACGTAAAACTTCTGTCATGTCATATTGGCGGCTGGAGGCATAGAGAAATAAAAATAATTATTATTTTTATTTCTCTATGGCTGGAGGAGAACTTTGATATATACCAGAGATATGTAAGTATCTCTGATGTATACATACAATTAGGCCAAGCAGACATCAGAGAAAAGTACCCACCAACAATAACCAAGATTAGAACATCAGTAGCCATATTGAAAAACAATAAATCACAGTGATTGTATCAAATAGCATCGGAACTACTGAAAGTAAGACATGTTTTACTAAAAACAATACATAACCGCTCTAAAAATTCGTGATGAGTTTAAAGATTATTTTATATCTCCAAATAAGAGAGTAGAGTTTCAAGAGCATACCATTCAAACACATAATTAAAAAAAAACAAATAAATTATTACAACCAAATTATTTATTATTTCTGTCTTCCATTACAACCTGTTGAATATCTTCAAAAATTGTGGTTTCCAATTTAGTTTTCATATTGGGACATTTTATTTCTTTCATTTTGGCACCACAGTATTTTAAAAATAATCAGTAGCATAATATGTTCTCAGTCCCCAGTAGCTTGGGGTCCTCAGGCCCTTGTTCGGTGCCTCAGGTACTGCAGTTCTATTTTTATAGGTGTCAAAATTTCGACCAATCATGTGCCAAATCACATACAATTTCTGGTAAAAGAACTTGCATAGTGTCATACAGGGCAAAAATGTACGTACAAGAAACGATACAAGAAAACATAAATAACTTTCTATATCAGAAACGATATAAGAAATGATACAAGAAAATGCATAGTGTCATACGGCCTTTAGATTCTAATAGCATTTAGTTACTTATATGGTCTCCTAATGGGTTCTGTTTTATATATATTTTTGTTCTTATACTTACAATGAAGGCTTACAGTACCAACAGTTTTTGCCTGAGTGTCTTCAAAACCCTTTACAATAAATTTATTTTTACATACCTTAAACTCAGAGATAATATCTCTGCTTAAACTGCTTATCAATCCTTTTAAACATTTTGGTTGGTATTACTGAAATGTCAGTCCCTGTGTCTAGCTTTACTTTAAATTTGGAATTCTCTACTTCAACAATCTCATCCCAAAGGTCCCGTAACTGATTTGAAACATTAACATTATTTATCACTAAACTAGAACTACTATCACTATCACTGTCTGATTTCTCTTGGTTGTCCACATTCTCTACATGTATTTGAAGCATATAACATATACATTATAAGAACATGGCAACACTGCCAACGCAATATTTCGTTCTGTGAAACTTAATTGACAGCATGACAGCTTATTTGAGGCTATCTTCAATGGGACCAAATGTGAAAAATCCTCCCCAGAGATATGTAAGATATCACAATACATACCCCATAGTAGTGTAAGTAGAATAGGACGGGAGGGGATAGTGTTTTGCATGGGCCCATCCGTTCTTAATGGCGGCGGCGCTACTAGTCACGTTAGGTGGGAGGTGGAGACGCATGTGCTGTGGCGAAATTTAATTTAGATTGGGACGCCATATTGCAAATTCAGATTTGTGTTTGGATTTGGTTATTATCATCTTAATTGTAAAAATTGTGTTTTACCATCGTTGAAATGGAACAAAATAGAATAAAAGGTAAAAAAACGTTATGTTCATGGTTGCTCCGACTACACAAACAGTCGATTTCGTTTTCCAAACCCAAAAAATGAAATGGATTTGTTTTCATAATGGTTGACATTTATTATGAGGAAAATAAACAATTCTACACCACGCTGTTTACAATAGTCGTATCCCAAATTTTAGAAATAGACAATAAAAACAGTATACATCAAATTTTATATATCTAATAGACCTGCTAAAGAAGAAGGTACGGTAATTATTTACTAAGCCGGAACGCCTTAAAAATGCCCAATTTTTTGTGGACTTAGCCGAAAAAGTGAAAACAACCTCAAATTTTAATGTTTTCTTTGCTTTGAACTATTAAAAGTGCCCAAATAATCAAAAAAATCAGAAAAAATACAAAAAAAAGTATTATGAACCAAAAAAAATTACATAAAAAGCAAAGAAAAGTATATATAAATGTCTTAATAAAAAAAACGTAACTAAAACATATTAAATATCACTATTTTTTACTGTAAAATTATGAAAAAAATGCGTAAAATTGTTTAAAATAATCAAGATTTTTAATTTCAAAACAATATGGCGGCCATGCGCAAGAAGTTAAATTTTATGTACTTTTGACATTGTTGCCAGTTTTAACATTTAAAATACCTAAATTTTAAAATTTAATGAAAATTACATTTACATTTTAATATTAAAAATGCAAACCAATAAACCAAATCTAACCCAACAAGAAAACATGACAATAAAACTAAACCAACCTAACCTAACCTAACGCTCGTAAAAAAGCAGTAATAAGAATAAAATTTTGTAATATAATTAAAAATCAAATTTTTTATTTTTCATAAGAAAATATGATAAACGTAAAGAAACGTAACCAAACCTAACCTGACCCTTGTAAAAATAGGAATATAATTAAAAATCAAATTTTTTATTTTTCATAAGAAAATATGATAATAAACGTAAAGAAACGTAACCAAACCTAACCTGACCCTTGTAAAAAGGTATAATTTTCAGTTAAAAGTAGGTAATAATAAAATGTTATTTTAATGTCCAATTTGAAATTAATTAGAAAACATAATTTTGAATAACTCTGGCAACACTGGTTAAAATTACCATTTTTGACCATAAGAAACAGTTGTCAATGTTGTCATTCTTGTTGTTTCATGGTAAATAATGGCGGTGGCTTTTAAAAATCGGGAATATTTTAAATGGAAATTACATAAAAAATAACGTCTTGCACCGCATAAAAATCATTGCACAATTATTAGTAAGTGAAGCAGAATTCATTGATATAAATTTCATCTCCGTAAACATGGTTCCGGCTTATTACACTAGTACCGAAGGGGTACATTACCAAAATGGTATAGTATTTCTGAAGAATATTTTTGTTGATGGGTGAAAGTTATTGGACAAACGGCTATTGAACATTCTGAGGATTAGGAGTTTATTTTTACAAGCACCAGGTAAGAACAGCACCTAATTATACCAAACTTTTAGTAAATACAAACTTGATACTATTTTGTTTTTGTAGTTAATTTACCTTTCAATCTTAACTAACATTAATCTTATATTTATATACTGTATAGATTTTAAACTCATTAAAACTCTTAACTCTTATCACTGCATTCCTAAACATTGCCTTATTTTATAAAAAAAACTCTTATGACTCTTTTAATTGCATTCCTAAAATTGACCTTATTTTATAAAAAAAGTCAATACATTCTTAATTTTAATAATATTTCATTATTTTAGATTTTCATGGATCTTCTACTTCTGAGTAACAGTTACATTGAGTCACATGCCAATTTGTGATCATTGTGAAGAGCAAGATCGCAGACATGCTAGGGTTTACACTTTATTATCTACATGGTACTTTAAGGAAAAGTATTTTAGAAGGTATGGAACTTACTACAAACCATTGCTAATAAATATAGAGGTATCTATATTTGTATATCAAAATGACGATCTCACAACATGATGGGAAGATTAAATGAAGATTGGTGGAAAAATCCCTTCACGAAGTTGTTCATCTGGTACAGAATTGCAGCCAATGGAGACAGCAAGTTAACAATATTTAGAGTGTCCCCACCCACACCTTAACAAGGGCTTAAGTAAGGAGGAGGAGGAGGATATGTTGCCAATACTTTACCAAAGAAAATTATACAAATAAACAAGTGTCAGGATGTTTGTGTTTTATTTTGTTATTTTTGGGACTTTGGTTTGTTAATGTAATGGAAAACAGATATAATCATAAAATATTAAATAAAAACTTTCTTGTACCATAATATATACTCTCTCTGTATCAGATATTATGTTATACATTTATATATATATATATATATATATATATATATATATATATATATATATATATATATATATATAATATATATATATATATATATATACAGTGTAGGAAAAATTTTATGGTCGGTATGGACCTTACGTGAGATGGAGTGAGAAACAGCTGTTTAAAAAGAGAGAGGTATATTAGGTACGCCCTTTATATCGCTGAATGGAAATATTAAAAAAGGGGAAATTCAACGTTGCCAAACTTATTGGTTTTATTTGACCTCTTGTCTTTGTTTGCATTTGAACAATGTTCTATCAAGAAGATAAAATGCTCAAGATAATCAAATTTGGGCGAAATTGATTTAAATGGCAGGTTACTGTTTTTTTTATTGGGAATATGCCACAAGTTTTCTTTACAATAATTGTAATATAACATTTTGATTTCCATTTCGGAAATCGTTTTATATAAATAAAATTTATTAATGTTTCGTATTTTAAGTACGATTTCCGAACTAAAAATCTAAACATCAAAATAATTTCCCAATATGAAATAATAAACAATTAAACATGCATACAATAACGCCAAATTAAAAAATATTCATACACTAATTTATTTGGCAACGTCTAGTCTAGATATTCGTCTGGTCAAAAGATCGAGTAACGAGAAGTAGAGGTGGGTCGTGCTAGTTTATCGTTAAGAGCGTAGGTGCAAAATTTCGGGCGAATGTTTTTTAAATGCATTCATTTTTTTCGAATCCTGAGAAAACTAATAAATATTTTTGAAAAAATTAAACGCAGAATGAAACAATACATTATTACCGAGAGCTGAAAGTCCCTGAAAACTTCTATAATGTTTATTTTAATAAGTTATAGGGATGAAAAAAAAAACAAAATGTAATCTTTCATTCTGCATTTAAATTTTTCAAAAATATTTGTTAGTTTTCTCAGGATTGCAAAAAAATTTAAATTTTTTTGAATGCTAAAAAGCATTTAAAAATTTTAATTTTCATAAACAAGTAACTATGATTGTTTAAAAGTAGTTTCAAGTAAGATAGTACCTACATAAACAAACATAACGGCTATTATCGTTTATGTGTATATCTTTTGAAGTAAAAGAAACTACCTAATGATATATTTATTATAACTTGAAAAATAAACTAAACAATCATCATCATCATATAACGGGGGTCCTACGGCGATTGCCGCTTCCCGCATTTCAGCCTCCATCTTTTCCTATCTCCCCAATCTCCCTCTTCTAAGCCTCTAGATTGCATTGTTTTTGTAATTTCTCTTCTCCAGGAATTTGGTGGTCTTCCCCTTTTCCTTCTTTCTGGCGGAACATACATTAAGGCTTTCTTTGGCCACCGCTCCTCCTCCATTCTCATCACGTGACCATACCATTGTAATTGCCTTCCTTGTATTCTATCTGAAAGAGTATCTCTAATTCCTGTACGGTTTCGTATTTCCTCATTCCTGATTCTTTCCATTCTCGATACTCGACATGACCTTCTAAGATAATCCATTTCCACAACGTCTACTTTATCTCGTTCATTCTTTGTCATCGTCCAACATTCGGCACCATATGTAGTAATTGGTTCTACAATTGCTCTGTATACGCGAAGTTTGGTATGCATCTTTATTTTATTAGACCACAGTAATGAATTCAGTATTCGGATGCATTTTTTCCCTTGGGTTATTCGGTTTTGTACATCTATCTTAACTCTGCCATCTGCTGATATGATGCTTCCTAGATATTTATACTGGTTGCAGCCTTTTATGACTGCGTTTTCAAGCCTCAGATCTGTGGTATTTCCTCCAATTTTTAAATATTCTGTTTTAAATATTCTGTTCTAAACTAAACAATACAAATAGTAAATCGGACTTACATTTACATTACACGTTATTATTAAATCGCGAATAGTCTAAATTGACATAAAAACTATTGTCCTGTGTTAAATATTGTCCTGTTAATGCGAAGTAACTCTCAGTTACTCCAGATGTCCAGAGGTCAGTAGTAATACAGATATTTTCTACTTCTTTAACAACTTGCGATCTAATAATTTGCTCACTTTTGACATAACATTCCTGAAGTAATGAACCTGACAAAGTTTTTCTTGTTGGCGGTTTATATCCAGGAATCCACCCTGCAAACTTTTTAAAAGCTGGTTCTTTAACTATGGAAAACGGATGAAACGAAAAGTTTAGTAAATCTTGAAAATCAATCAGTCCAAGAAAAAGAAACTGATAAAGATGACTTAAGTCCATGGTGTATTTTTGATGAATTAATTGGACATGACTCATCTAAACATACACCTGTATCGAGAGGTATAAAAGAAGTCGACATGTAATTGTCTGATGATATATTACCCACAAACAATTTCGAACGGAGATTGGAACTGTCCATTACCGTGGTGAAAAAACCATCGCCATGTATATCGTAACTTAACCACTATATTCATAAAATGTTGTAGTATTGTAACAAAATCTTTTCCTTGTGAACACATGTTTAACATCTGGTATAATTTTAAATAAAAGAAGAACGCGATTAACAAGAAAAGTGGAAAAACTTATGTTTTTAAATGTCAATTTAGACGATTCGCGATTTAATAATGTGTAATGTAAATGTAACTATTTAAGTACCATTTGTATTATTTAATTTATTTTTCAAGTTACAATAAATATATCCTTCGTTAGGTTCTTTTATTTCAATACTTATACACATAAACGATAATAGCTAATATGTTTGTGTACTCGCTAATTTGAATACTGGTAAACAATCAACTAGTTACAGTTTACGAAAAACGGTTCCGATAAAAATTAAAAAAACGAGAAGACCCACCTCTAGTTTTTAGTTTTAGGTATATTAGGATCGGAACCAGAGAATATCTGATCGGAACTAATCGTCTCACTAATGGGCAATGGCCAATGAGTGTTAAAAGGATTTTAGGAGGGGAGACGAAGGGGAAATATGATTGTTATCTTTGTCTAATTCGTTGAAAATATGATTTTATATCTGCGTTAGATATCCTGTTAAATTTTACCATACCGACCTTAAAATTTTACCTACACTGTAATATATATATAATATATATATATATATATAATATATATATATATATATAATATATATATATATAATATATAAAAAATGTGTAGGTGTATACTATATTTTTGGACAGAGAGGATATATTTTCTGGCATAGAATAAGTTTTTATTTCTTATTTTATGACTATATTTACTTTCCATTAAAAACATACTTTTTGAATTTTGGCGCCTAAAATTCAGAGCATATTTTTTGAATTTGCCGCCTAAAATTCTGAATTTATGTTTTGAATTTGCCGCCAAATGAAATTAGTTTCGGCCCGTCCGTATTTGGCGCTAGAAACTCTCTTCCAAAACTTTATATGGGAGTTACCTTACTAGGGGGGTATGTACTATGTAAGATATATCTCTTACATATCTCTGATCCTCCCATAAAATTACCATACCAATAAATCAGTGTTGCCAATCGGCGCATAATTATGCGATTTGCGCATAATTTAGTTGCCGGCGCATAATTTTTCGCATCCTGCATAAAATCACATAATTTCGCACAATCCAGCAAAGCAAAAAAAACCAATGACAAGCCAGTTTATAATAAGAGTACTCGTCTTCTTGTTTGTTTTAAAAGAAAGCGTTTATGCTGACATTTTACACAGCCACAAAATAATAAACAATTGGGTTGAGTTTACCGAAAGTACAAGCTGAATATAGCCGCAAATGTCAAAAATATTTCGGTTTGGCAGTGTTGGCATGTTTTTATAACGCATGTTGTATGCTTCAAATATAAAGAGATAAAGCTTTTAAAAAGTACATTTTGATTATACCATTTAATGAATTCTGCAATTTTTAATTTACATGAAGCAATAACGAGTAGATATTTGTCTTTTTTGAGATTAATTGCAATTTTTTTTGTAATCTGGCAACTGCTGATTGACGATTGCCAAATCTATCCTCTAACCTATCAAAGGGTAATTGCTAAAAAAATTTCTAATTATTAACTGCAATAAATCTCCAAAGGAAACAAATATTTACTCATTGTTGTTTTATATAAATCAAAAATTGCAGAATTATAGAGAAACTTTTTGTTCTATGTTTGACATTTGTGGCTATAATCAGATAACTTCCTATATCAGAAACGATGATACAAGAAAATGCATACTGTCATACGGCCTTTACAATGACAACTGACAGGACGTGACAGATGACAGTAAGGTTACAACAGAGCGCATAATTTTGTACAAAATCGCATAATTTTTGACAGGGAGGTGCATCCTTCCATGCCCAGCCACTGGTAACACTGCAATAAATAGTACATAAAAAAATGCACCGTCTTGACTCTTATTAAGCGTCTATATTCTTTGGTCTTGGATTTGATTTGGTGTCCATTTTTTCATAGTGAACATAATCTAAATGTCTTTGAACAGTATGGAGAAACAGGAAGACATTTACACAAAAAGTGAAGTATCTAATATAAAAAGCGAAACCGACACCGATGGTGTGATATTGATAAAAAATGAATTTAAACAAGAAATACTTCTACTTGAGGATAATACAACTAATGAAGATTCTAAGCATTGGTTCAATCAAATGAATACGGCAATATGTATTGAAAATGTAAAACATGAACAAATTGAAGATACAAGCAATTTGTTAAACTGTAAAATTTTGAAGTCTGAACCAAATAACAAAGACCTAACTGAAGAAAATCAGAGTCAATGTGGTATGTATAAATAAGAATAGTTTTGGGAAAGTAATTTTTAAAAAAGTAAAAGTATAAGTAATTGTAATCATTTGCAAATTGTAATTATAAACATTACAAAAATAGTTTTTACTTGTTTAGACTATATCTTAATTTTTAAATATAAATAACCTCATTTCAACTATTACACTATTGTCATATTGATATTAAAGATATATTGGAGATTAGCCTAAATCTTAAATACCCTTTGTGTTTATTATTATAAAGGCTGATATTTTAGAATGTTTTATTGTGAGTGTTGTTTTACATGTGGGTGGCTTGTTTCTTTATGTCACAAATGTAGTTCAGTCAGAAAAAAGTGCACACTTGAAAGTTTATATTAATTGTAACCAAACCTTAAATTACCAGAACACTGGAAGGTTCATAGTTTTTCATCATTATTAAATAATGAGATTAATGAGTGTTTGTTTTTATTGAGGGAATCCATAGTAGAACACTACAAATTAAATTTGTAATTAATTTTAATAGTAGTAAATATATGCATAATATAAACAATTTTTGTTCTGTAAAGGTTTATAGGACAGTTGAAAGGTAAAGGTTATAAGCAACCTGTATTCAACGTGACATTTAAATGATTTTAACATTAAAATTACCCATAATTTAAATGGGGGATGATTTTCACATTTGGTCCCATTGAAAATAGCTTCAAATGGGTTTGACAGAATGAAATATTGGTGTTTCGCAGTGTTGAAATTTACATTACAAACGAAACATACGCAACTAAAAGCAATAAGATATTTAAAAACTAATATTTAACAATTACGAAAAAAGAAAAAGCAAATAGTTTTAAAACAGTTTTTAACAGTAAAATAGTAAAATGTCAGTATAAATAATAAAATTTTAAAGGCATTTGTTGCAATTTGGCAGCTGGTGGTTTAAGGGTTCTGACTCTATTGCCAAATCTATCCGCTAACCTACCAAAGGGCAATTGCTAAAAAAATTTTCTGATAATTTATTACAACTAATATCAAACGAAACAAATATTGCTTCATTAATATTTTATATAAGGTATAAAATTGCAGAATCCATAAAATAATATGATAAAAATGTACCTTTTAAAAGCTTTATCTCTTTGTATTTGAAGCATATAACATATACATTATAATAACATGGCAACACTGCCAACTCAATATTTCGTTCTGTGAAACTTATGTTCATTGTTGGTTCTTCTCTCCCAACCTTCATCTGTCTTTAGTCCTCTGAATATGCGTCTCAGTATTTTCCTTTCCCATCTTTCCAGAGTATCTTCCTCTTCTCTTCCTTCTTATTTAATATCCATGTCTCACCAGCATGTTACTGTGGGTCGAATTACTGTTTTATATATTCTGAGTTTACCTTGTCTAGAAATGTATTTTGAGTTCAGTAGGGCTCTTAAACTACCTAATTTTTTATTCCCTTTTGCTATTTTTGCTTTCAGCTCCCATTTCTCTTTTCCATTTTCATCGAAAACTACACCCAAGTATTCAAATTTGTCCACCCTTTTAAAACTATAGCTTTTACCACTTACAGACCTCACACTAAAGTCTTCTTTTTCCCTTCTGTTCCTCCCATGATCATATATTTGGTTTTGTTTTCATTTAGTTCCAATTCGAATTTTTGTGCTTCTTCAATGATTTTCTTCACAACTCTTCCTAAGTCTTTCTTGGTTATTGCTAGGATCGTTAAATCGTCAGCAAATGCCAAGCACTGGTGCTCATTTTTCATGATTGTTTCTTCCACCTTCATGTTGCTCTTTCTGATTACAGTTTCTAACACTAAGTTGAATAATGTAGTTGATAAAGGATCTTCCTGTCTCAAGCCTTTTGCAACCGTAAATTGATCTGATATGTGACCCTGCCAAGCCCTGCCTGCCAATTTCACACTTAGAGTTATTTAATGTCATTTCTACTAGGCGGATCAGTTTCTTTGGTATTCCCAAATGTTTTATTGCTCGATACATTTTGACTCTATCGACTCTATCATATGCTTGTCTTAAATCCACAAACAAAACATGCAGGGAACTTTACCTTCATAACAAGTCATTTGTATCTCCTTTAATGAGAAGATGTGGTCTACAGTAGATCTCTCCTTTTTAAAACCAGCCTGATACTCATGTAGGATTCTTGCAGTGTAGCAATTTAGTTTATTTCTTAATATTCTTGCAAAGATTTTGTATACCGTGTCGAGTAAGGCTATACCTCTATTGTTGTTTGTCTCCTTTTTTATGCCGAAGGCATATGCGGGCTTCATACCACTCTGATGGTATTATTTCCTTTTCCCATACTTGCACTAGTAGCTGATATAATTTTCTTTGTAGTTCAAACTTGTTCATTTCTATGCATATGTCATTTTTACCAGGACTTCTGTTATTTTTCATTTCATGTATTGCTGTCATCACCTCTTCCTCTGTAGGCTGCCTTTCAACCATTGCATCTTCTCCAACCGTCCAGTTTTCTACTGCTTCGTGGTCCACCTCACCATTTAATTGTTCTTCAAAATGTTTTTTCCATTCCGTCATTATTTCTGCCGGATCGCTAATTAAATTTCTGTCTTTACCTTTCATATAACTACAGTGGCTTTGGTAACCTTTTCCCATCTTTTTAACTTCTTGATAGAACGACCTCACCTCTTTGTTTTTAAATATTTGAAATGATTCAAATATAGTCCTAAAAGAAACTGATGGTAAAAAAAGAAAAATCAAAGAAGCGGCTCTAATTATGCTAAATGAGACCAAGTGTGTCGCAAATTCCTCGGCAGAATGTAGTAGGATCTGGTTACCCATATTAAAAGAGGAAGTTATGAAAAGGAAAATACCAAGAATATTAGTAAGTCAGTAACATATAGAGGATACATCATTTATGTTTTTTAAATAACAAACATAAAATCAGAATTTGGTGTTTATTGAAGGCCAAAACTAAATGCACGACCAAATACTTACCATGTCAGGATAGTATTATGAGGTTTTTTTTCCTGGTTTTTTCCTCATAATTTACTATGGAATCACTAACAGGAGAATTTTACTGTCATCATGGCATGTATTTGTCTTTTTAAAGACGAATTACATGCTATGATTTTTTTCTGATGAATATTCTCAAGTTAAAGTTGATTTTATGTAATTGAAGGAACTATCATAAAGTGAAGTTATCCCAGAAGCGCAACTTAACAATATTGGCAATATCATTTTAAAGTCGTCTACTTTAAAATGTATAATGTATGTCTGAATTATTAGAAGAATTTTCACTAAGTATTGTGGCTTATTCCCATTAAAATTGTAATTACTTTAAAAATGCCACAAGAAAATAGCTTCAGAACAATATTAAAATTACTGACAAAATTATATAACTATTTATTGAAATGCCTCAAAACGAACAATATTTTACTGCTTATTTGGGAATGTTCTTAGTATGAATCAGCTATATAACCAGTAACTGCCACATATTTTTTGTATCAACCATGTACCTGGTTGCTGGACAATCACTTGGCAAGCTAAAATAGTTGCAGTTTTGGAAAATTTGGGAAGAATAAAATAACCAATGCTAGGTTCAATGAGAGAATTATAGATTTTATTAACAAAGTAAATTTATGCTATGAGTTGTGGGATGTGCAAATCAGAAAATACAAAGATTGAAATGCAAAAAAAGATAGATGGGCTGTTGTCACTGAAAAATTTGTGATTTTACTTTATTTTTGGATCCAATTGTATTAAAAAAAAAAGTTATACAGACTTATTTCTAGACTTGTTATATAAAGTTTATACCTGTTGAAGTATATCTTTTTTTTTTCAATTAAATTTTACAACAATAAACGCAATTTAAGCTATTGGGAGCTTAAATAGAGATATACAGGGAGCAAATGCAAACACTGTTCATATACTACTAAAAGCAAAATTAAAGATGAAAATAATCAAAACAAATATTAACAAGGAAAGGATTTAAAATTAACTTAAATAAGCCAAATAATTAAGGCAGGGAACTGGGTGTATTGGAAATATCACTGACCACTTAAAGACAAAAACCTGAGCAAAAAAACAAAGACAAATATATATTAATCAGCAATCATAGCATATGAAACGGAAGTTATGTGTCTTATGAAGAAATATTAAGAAAAACTATGAATAATTCAAAGAAAAATTATGAGAAGAAGACAAGGCCTAATAAAGACAGAACAAGGAGGGGCGGTCATTGTCTTAGGAAGTTTTATCATTGAATTGATTTTAGTTGATCTATTTGGGTGAAGAGTCTTGTTGCTCTTCATTGATTTTGTTTTTCCATCGATCTTATTGGTAAATATCTTTGTTATCAGTTTCAGAGTTGTGTTAAGCACGGTGATACAGTAATTGGTAGAATTTTTACTATTTCCTTTTTTAGTTTTTACTTTTTTCTTGACTAGTGGTATTTGTAATAAAAAATTGTCCAGTACCAGTTTTTTATCTGACTCAAAATTTAACGATATTAAAAGGCGTTATGCCATGAATTTGTTTTGGTATTATTTATTTATTTGTAATTGATCATTGACCTGGTATATTCTATCAAGTGTAAAACCTCAACAATTGGGGGGAGAGAAACATTTTAAGGAAGGTTGACCCCGTTAAGATAGGCAAAGTGCCCTCACTACCAGAATTCAATTTTTTACACTATCTGATTAAAAAATAAGACTTAGCCCAATTTTAGACCACCTTCCATTCCCACTCACATACCCCATAAAAAGCCATTTTTTCGTTTTTATTTTTTGTTTTTGGGTGGGTTGTAGAATACATGATAGACTGACTGCTGTAATACAGTTGCGTTCCCGGAGTGGAATAAATTTAACTATCTCTGCATTGAATCTGCATTTGAATTCTCTATTACCTTCAGTAAGAAGCTTAATAGTTTTCTCATTGTTGTGTACAGACCCCCTAAGTCTATTATTCAGTTATTCTTTCAAAGATTGGAATCCTTGCTTGAAAAAATTCCACAAAATGCTTTTATTACCTTGACAAGTGACTTTAATATTGATTATCTGGATTCATCACACAGCCATGTTATTACCATTACAAATTTACTTAATAGTTTTAATATGAGAATACTGGTTACCGATCCAACCAGAGATAACAGCATATTGGTTTATATTTGTACTCATCTACATCCAGATCTGGCTGTGTGAAGAGTGATTCCCTATTTTCCATCTGATCAATATCCCATTCTATGTGAATTTCCGCTTAAGAATCCACCTTATACAGCCAGATGGGGTAGGATTTTCAGCAAAAGTAATTTTGACATGTTCATCAAATGATGTAATCAGGAAGATTTTTTGCTCTCCTGATTTGCTTCATCAATTTCATCACACACTCATGAAGATTAGCGGTGGTCTCTTGTTGATACCATTCTGGGAGGTTTCGAAGCCAGGATGTTCTTTGTCGGTCTGGCCCTATCCTTCCGGCGATCTTACCCTGTATTATGAGGTGTAGGTTATATAAATACAAAAACAACCACTGTATAATGACAAATGATTGACGACAATGCAACGGAGGTTCGTGGAAAGTAGACAGCGCACAGTGTTGCCATTTATAGTGTGTGTATCTGTTTAAAACTTAAACTGTTAATTATATTGATATATTCACGACATAACAAAAACATAAATATTGCGGAGTGATCATATAATAAGGAGCATATTACCCTAGTAGCACACATATGTCCAGTGGACGTCCATAGAACGATAATTAGGAATCAATGAGATAAGGATTCAATCAATAAATAAATTGTGATGAAAAATGACCCTCAGTCAGAGATTTATAAAAAAATAAGCCATAGAGGCCTACATAAAAAGAATACACAATTCCTTAAAAAGTTAAGATATTCTGTCTGGACCAAGACCTTTATTGGTAGTAAGACACTGTAAGCATGCGAAAATGTCACAAATTTTAATAGTTAAAGAGTGAATATGGCTGTGACTGATATGGAATCTTTAACTACACTTGTCTACACAGGAGAAAGAGGGATTATGAATACTGCTAAAGAAATTGGCAAAATTGTTGAAACTGTGGCTCACTAAAAACAGAACCACTCAACTTCCCTTATCCCTTACCATTCTGATTTGCCTTACAATTGTGTGGTCGGCAATTAAAAGCAGACAAGTGAATTGTTAAGTTTTAAAGTCGAAATCATAAGTATGAAAAAGATCAATACTTAATATGGAACTTTGTCTGTTTTATTTCAGCAGTAGATAAATTTTTAGGTACCTATTTTTAATAAATAAAACGGTCTCAAAAATTGACTGCTCTTTCTGTCCACCAACCACACAATTTAATCATTACAAAATTAATCATATTTGCTAATGCAACATGCAAATTAAATTTTATCTGCCCTCTCTTTAGATCTAAGATATTTCATTATCAAGTTTCAATTTTCTTCTCGGTTGCAACGCTGGTTTTGGAGTTTTTCCAAGCCGCATCTGAAAACAAAATTATCATAAATTGAACAAACTAATTTCAGATATAATTCATTATACTTTGCTTATTGTGAATAAATCATCATTCAAAGGCGTAAAATTAAACACATGAATTTCAAGTGCTTGCTGTAGTTTTAATGAATCTCACCTAAACTAGAAGAATACCAACCCAACCATTGGTATTTATTTCTGATGACCAAATGAGCAGTAATTACACTTTGATACTTAAAAAACAAAAATAACAGTGTATAAGTAAAATATACGGCCAATAACAAACCTTCATCTCATTTAGCTAGCTGTAGTTCTTAAAGCAATCTTATAGCCAGACCTGAACATTTGTGAGTTGGTAAAATTTGCCATCTAAATTACATATAAGACACAATTAACGGTATGCTTCATCGGCTGTATGTAGCTACTTAAGTGATAGTGTAAATTCTTAAATGTACCTTAAATTGATTTATATTTACAAGTTACAAACCTTTTAAAATCAGAGCTATATGTATGTCTTCAAAAGCTTTATATCGCCTTTTCCCTAGCCAACTATATTTTCCTTGAATTTTATTGCAGATCAGGTTCTTCTGGCTTCTTCTAACAAATTCGTTTATGGTCTCCTCACCAATTTTGGAAAACTCATTATCCTAAAATATAAATCAATATGTCACAGTAATCTAACAACTTCACAAACTTGATCATCCATGCTTAATTATTTTAGCTTAAACTATCTAATAAAAAAACAGCCTCTGTTACAAAATCAATCAAATATTCATTTGCAAATTTTGGTTTCCCATAACCATGGTAAATGCCTATTAAATTTACAATTTTAGAGGATATATAAGCAAATTATACAAACTAGGATAAAACTGACTACTAAAAACTTTTTTTAGTGTAATTCCATCAAAATTTACACAAATTTATATAACATTGTTTTTTTTTCTGAAAATAAAAATACCTTTGAAATTTAAATCATATGGATCAGAGTATTTGTTCTCTGGATGAAGCAAGAAGGGTTCTAGCATCTGAACTCAAATGAGAAAGATCAGGAACTCTTTATGAATTTTTAATAAAACACCTAGTATTAAAGGACAAAGTCCAGTTGCATAATTTATTAAAAAAATTAACAACATCTCAATAAGGTTTTCCAGAATTCTCGTTACAACCAATCTAAACCCTTCTTCAGTTTCATTGAGAGAAGAGCTTTGTAAACGATCATCAGAATGGTCGTCCACGTGGTAATTTGGATTATTTTAGGTACTTAACATGTTAATAAAAAAAAGTTTAAATCGGAAGTATTGTAACCTGAACTATTTGAACTGAAACTCATCAAAATGATCAGTTAGGGATTCCGAATAAAGGTTTGAAGAAGATGGAATATCGGGGTTATTAATATTTTCAACAATATTCTGTACGTTTTTCGTAACCTTTCTGTTGATGACGCTTTGAAACAAATTGTTTTCTTTTAAACATAACCAATTTTAGGAAAAATTACACTTACTTTTTTGTAATCAAATAAAAACCAAACTCGGAACTAACCTAACAAATGATACAAAACCTTTAACAATATACTATAACCAAAGCTAGCATAAAAAAACAATGCACTGTATACTGCTTAAATAGAATTCTTTTATTAAAGCAATAATAATATAATTAAACTGTGCCATTTGTTTAAATAGGTATGACATGTCAATGACAATTTATTAATATCATCATTATTTTGTCCAGCCGGCAGCCAGAGTATATACCACCACTTGTTCATCTTTGAAAAGATCTTGAAGATTCATCTTGTTGATAAAAATCATACTTTTACTTATTAGCATTAGCAAACATACAGTGTAGGTAAAATTTTATGGTCGGTATGGTAAAACTTAACAGGATATCTAACACAGATATAAAATCATATTTTCAGCGAATAGACAAAGATAACAATCATATTCCCCCTTGGTCACCCCTCCATAAATCTTCTTGACGCCCATTTTGCCTGTTAGTGAGACGATTAGTTCCGATCAGAGATATTTTAACATATTCTGTGGTTCCGATCCTCATAAAGCTAAGAAACTAGAGTGGTCCTTTAGTTTTTTAAATTTTTATCGAACCGTTTTTCGTAAACTGATAACTAGTTGATTGTTTACCAGTAATTCAAATTAGCGAGTACACAAACATATTGGCTATTATCGTTTATGTGTATAAGTATTAAAGTGAAAGAAACTAACGAAGAATATATTTATTATAACTTGAAAAATAAATGTAAACAATACAAATAGTACTTACATTTACATGGACTTAAGTCATCTTTATCAGTTTCTTTTTCTTGTACTAGTCAATTTCCAATAGTATAATCTTCTTTTTCTTTTTTTATAGAAGTAACCAGCTTCAACCATCAACTAGTTGATTTTAACGAATTTAAACCGAAAATTTAGAGTTTAACACGGTTTAATTAGACGCTGCCATTTTTCTGGAAACCATAATTCAGAAAACATCGCTTTTAAAATTAGTGAAATTATTATTCAGTGGGGTCTAAAACAAAAAGTAAATTTTGCAGTAACTGATAATGCCTCAAATATGGTCATAGCTATTAAATATGCTTTGGAATGAAAACATTTAAATTGTTTTGCTCATACGTTTAACCTTAAATGCTGTCGTGTACAAATAGATAAAATAAAAAGTCTTTTTTTTCGACAATTCGGCAAAAAACACATTTCAAAAAAGTACCTTATCTTCAGAAACGCTTTAAAGTATCAATTACAACATAACAAAGATCCCAAACGGCCAATCCAAGACGTGGAAACTAGGTAGAACTTCACCTATTACATGTTAGAAAGAATGACGGAGTTAGAAGAGGCAATCCGTTCCACATTGGTATCAGTTAATACAGACTTAGACTTAGACCAAATCTAAATAATGAAGACTGGATTATTTTTTCGTAATTGTCCTAAATTTTACGGCCTTTTAAAGAAATAACAAGTACAATGAGTGGCCAAAAATACTTGAATGATAGTTCAGTGATTGTTCTGGTACGCTGCCTGCAAAAATCTGCAATAAAATTTTAGCAAACAGTAACCTTACATCCATAGTTAGTATCCGACGTAGTACGGGTTTTTATTACTAATTACGGGATAATTACTAATCTCGGGTTTAGCAAAAAGATTTAGAGGGATAGAATACAGTGGCATATTGTCATTATGTACGTTTATGGATTCACGATTTAAAGTGCAGGAATTTTCTGATAAAAATGACGCTAAAAAAACAAAAGAAAGAGTTAAGAAGCTAGTTACTTCTATAATTAAAGAACAAGAAGATTGTACTATTGAAAATCAACCAGTATAGGAAAAAGAAACCGATAAAGATGACTTAAGTCCATGGTGTATTTTTGATCAATTAATTGGACATGACTCATCTAAACGTACACCTGTAGCGAGAGTCCATTACAATGGTGGAAAAACCATCGCCATGTATCTCCTAACTTAACACTATATTCATAAAGTATTGTAAATGTGAACACATGTTCAAAATCAGGTTTAATTTTAAATAAAAGAAAAACACAATTAATAAGAAGTAAAATAAAAAAACTTATGTTTTAAATGTCAATTTAGACGATTCGTGATTTAATAATAACGTGTAATGTAAACGTAGGTACGATTTACTATTTGTATTGTTTAGTTTAGTTTTCAAATTATAATAAAATCTTTTATTAGTTTCCTTCACTTCAATAAATATACAGATAAACGATAATAGCCATTATGTTTGTTTATGTAGGTAGTTTCTTACTTGAAACTACTATTAAAAAATCATAGTTACTTGTTTACGAAAATCGGTTTTGGCGAACCCTCTATTCGTAAATACCTGTTTAACGCTTTGATTCGGTGATTTGACCACGCGACACGCCACGTTGGCAAATAGTTATACGAATCTTTTTATTTATATGCAGTTTAATATTTTTATTGGAAATAAGGCATAATGTCACTTTAAAATAAGCTTATTTTGATGTTTAGATTTTTAATTCGGAAATCGTTTTTAAAATACCAAACATTAATAAATTTTATTTATATAAAACGATTTCCGAAGTATAAATCAAAATGTTATATTACACTTATTGTAAAGTAAAATTGTGGCATATTCCCAATAAAAAACAATAAGCTGCCATTTAAATCCATTTCGCCCAAATTTCATTATCTTGAGCATTGTTCAAATGCGAAAAAGACAACAGGTCAAATAAAACCAATAAGTTTGGCAACGTTGAATTTCCCCTTTTTATTATATCCACTCCATACCACTCATTTAGTTCGGTGATATAAAAGGCGGACACCTAATATATGTCTCTTTTTAAACAGTTGTTTCTCACTCCATCTAATGTAAGGTCCATACCGACCATAAACTTTTACCTATACTGTATATCATCGTGATAACTAGAATAATAAAAATAATTTTAACGAATTATTTAGAATAAAAGATTTTTACATTTTACCTAAAAACATGTTTTGGATATACAATTTTTAATTAATCATGATTTAACCTTTTCGTGTTTAATTATTTTATTAATTTAAATAATTTTTTATTTTATTGAAATATTTGCTATTTGATCCCATAATTGGTAAATGTCGGACGTCCAGAAAACGTACGAGTTCGGACGTCCAGGGAACGTCCATATTTAGTCCACCCAAAGTACGTCCCACTTCGTACGTCCATTTTACGTTCAGGGACGTCCGGACCACAACTCGACGTATATTGGACGTCCATAGGACGTCGTGTGTTACTAGGGTACATTATGGCAACTCACCAAAAAAAAAAAATCACAAGATGTAAAAAAAAATCTGGGAGTAAGGGCATTTTGCGTAGATTAACAGCGGGTAAACTTTAACTTCCGCATAATTTTTAGTATTCTCTACCACATTGTAATATAAAACTTTATGAAGAAACAATTTTACTTCAAGGAATATAAACCCCGTGTGCCCTTACAAATTTCTTAAGTAATTATAATTTTAGGTTCCTTCTCTGAAGAGATACAAAGTGAGTTGAGCACGAATAAATGTTTCTTAGAAAAGGACACAAAAAACCTTGAAAAGTCTATTGAAACTCATATGAAGGTGAACAGAGGAGAAAAACCTTTTGAATGCGAAGTTTGTTTCAAGCGGTTTACATACAATTATGAGGTAAAATCGCATATGAGGCTTCATACTGGAGAAAAATTTAAGTGTGAACTTTGTCCTAAAGAGTATTTTAAGTATTATTCTTTAACATCACATATGAGGTGGCACACTGGAGAAACTTTTTCATGTAAAATTTGTTTGAAACAATTTATAACGAATTGTAGTTTAAAAATTCATATGAGAGGACACACCGGAGAAACTTTTTCATGTAAAATATGTTCCAAACAATTTTCAACAACTTCCAAATTAAAAGCGCATGTGATAGGGCACAGTGAAGAAAGACGTTTCGCATGTGATGTGTGCTCCAAAATTTTTTTAAACAAAGGTAATTTAACACGGCATGTAAGATGGCACACTGGAGAAACTTTCACCTGCAAGATTTGTTCAAAACAGTTTGTAGACAATCATTATTTCAACGTCCATATGAGATTGCACACAGGCGCAAAACCTTTTCAATGTGAAATTTGTTCAAAACATTTTTCTCATAATTCCGCTCTTAAAGTGCATATGAGATCACATACTGGAGAAAAACCTTTTACATGTGAAATTTGCTCCAAACCGTGTATAACAAGTTCTGATTTAAAGATACATATGAGAAAGCACACTAAAGAAATGCCTTATGAATGTAAAATTTGCAATAAGACGTTTGTATCAAGTAGTCGTTTAAAAAGTCATATGATCGTACATATTGAAAAGGTTCCTCGCAAGTGTGGAATTTGCTCAAAACAGTATAAAAAAAATAAAGACTTTCAATTGCATATCAAATCGCACACTGTAGAACAAACTTTTTCATGCGAGACTTGCTCAAGACGATTTTCTACAGATTCTGAGTTCATACAAGATTGCATACCGAAGAAAAACCTTTCAGATGCGAAGTCTGCTCCAAAGGATTTTTCAGCAATAAAACGTTAAAATTACACATGAGGATGCATACTAGTGAACTTTTTCAGTGTGAAATGTGCCCTAAACAATTTTTAACAAAATACAAATTAAAAATACATACCCGAGGGCATTTACGAGAAAGACCTTTCCCCTGTGAAATTTGCCCTAAACGGTTTTCGATTAATTCCGACTTAACTTCACATATGAAATGGCACACTAGAGACGTTCTTTTCACATGTGAAATTTGCAGCAAACAGTTTGTCACCAAGACAGTATTAAAGACCCATATGAAAACGCACAATGGGGAAAAAGAATTCTTATGTGAAATTTGCTGTAAACAGTTTTTTACCAACACATCATTAACTAAACATATGAGAACTCATACAGGGGAAAAACCATTCAAATGTGAAGTTTGCTTCAAGTTTTTTTCACTAAAGTGCGGATTACAAAAACATAAGTCTGTGCATGTGGGAAAGTAATTTTTCAAGTGTGAGATTTGCTGAAAACAGTGTATCGTAAACGAGGATTTGCTTCTTCCCATGCCATAATCCTCATTGGACGTTGGCGATCATTCTGGCCCACATAAATTTCTTTATAGTGCTCTCGGTTCTACTGTCTACTCTCTCAGATTTTTCATCCAAGAGATTTGTCTTCTACCCAGCCCTCTGCTTGTTTTTAATTTACCCTGTATGGTTTATGATAATATTTTCGTTCGTAACAGTTATTTGTTCATGAATGTAATTAATCCATATGCTCCTTCCATCTTTATATCTTTTATTTGTTAATATTGTGAATACTTCGTTTTTGAACCACCTGATTGTTTGTTTAATTTTCTTAAACATATTGAATGATCATGCTTTTCTTCAAGGTCTTCGATTTCCACATACATGATTATTGGTGGTCGTTAGAAGATCGATAGTAGTTCTTGATTCCTTTACTTCGTTTCAAACTGCTTTCAAATTCATTCTGCTATAGCCAATTCTGACTTGATTCCACTTGACTATAGCCAATGTGGAAAGACGTTTCCACATTGGTCCTGCAGTTCTTTTAATATCGTCGCTTCAAGCGAATTTGCGGTCTTCCTCGTGGTCTTTTGGCTTCATATGGCCGCCAATTCCCGATTTCTTCTTCCATCGGTTATCTGTAAGACATTCGAGCATAAGACAGCATTTTTTACTTCTGTTCTCTTACGAATATCTTCATTGATTTTGTGGTCTTTGAGTGAGATACCCAGCATATGTCGTCCCATAGCTCTCGTGAGTTTTCTGATCTTTTCCGTGTTTATTTTAGTGAATGTCCAGGCTTGAGCTCCATATGTAAGTACAGGTAGGATACAGGAATTAAACCCTTTGGTTCGCAGACTTTGAGGTATATTTTTATTTTTAAGTACGTATGAGAGTCTCATTTTTACACGTCTACTTATTTCGGTAGTCTCATTTTCTTTGCGTACCTTGTCATTTTGACCCAGATATGTATATTCATCTACGTGTTCTATATCTGTCCCTTGGATGTTTATCATAGGTTTGTCATCTTTGTTTGACGTTAGTTTAGTGTTACTGAAATTCATTTTCAGACCTTTTTTTAGACATTCTGTGTGTAGCTCTTCAATCATCGTATTCAGTGCATTCCACGTGTCGGCTATTAGTACTACATTATCTGCGTATCTAAGATGGTTTCAGTATTTTCCGTTAATAGCGATTCTCTTATTTTCCCAGTTTATTGACTTAAAGATATATCTTCTAGGGCATTTGTAAATAATTTTGGAGATATTGTTCTCCTTGCCTTACGTCTCGGTTGATTTTTACTGGTCTTGTTTCGATTGCATTACCCAACGTCACTATCATTTCATCTTGTTCGTAAATATTATGTACTAATATTCTGTACCTGGAGTGGATCCCGCTGTTAACTAATGCTTCTATTGCCCACAGTTCTACGCTATAAAAAGCTTTTTTATAATCTATAAAAGCCACCAGACATAATGGGAGATTGTATTCGTTAGTCTTTTCTATTATAATTTTCAAATCTTTGTAAAGGTTTTGTAAAGTTGTGAAAGAAGTGAAATTGGTCGATTATTTTTCAGGTCTGTGTATCAATGTGTCAATACTGTGTCAGTATTGTTTTAGCAGTATTCCACTGTTCGGGTATGTTGCCTTCGAATAGACATTTATTAAATAATATTTTTAGATATGTGATGGCTTCTTCTCCATTGCTGCTAGGATTCCATCGCTTTCAGGAGCCTTATTTCTTTTACTGCTCTTTCTATTTCTTCATGGCTTATTTCGGGCATCACTTCTAAGTTGACATTTTTGTTATCTGCCTTTTCAAGTTCTGCTTTGAGGAGTTAGAGGGATCGTTTCTGGAACGATACAGATCGGCGTAGAACTTTCAATTGAGTCTGCTATATCGGATTTACTTTTTTCTAGTTGTCCTTGTTCATTTTTAATGGTTATTATGTTTGTCTTTCCTCGTTTCGGTTTGGTGCATTTGAGACTTCGGTTTTTTCTCTATGACTTGTTCTATACGGCCTTCTTGATGTGTTTTAATGTCCTCTTGTATCTGTTTTCTTATTATTGGATTGTTTCTTAAATTCTGCAGTGTCTCTTTTGTTTTGTCTCAGAAGAGCTTTTCTTTGTTTCAGTATATTTTGTGATTCTAAATTTATATTATGTTTTATCTCTAATTGGGCTCTAACCATACTGATGCCGTATTTATTACTGTTATGTCCTGTATGATATCTGTTTTGTTACACAGTATGTAATTTATTTCGTTCAGAGTTTTCCGTCTGGGGATAGCCACATCCATTTTCTTTGATGTTTTTTCTTATAGAATGTATTTATTGCATAGTATTTGTGGGCTTGTAGGAAGTTAACCAAGGTTTCTCCTCTCTCATTTCTAACTCCTGAGCCGAATTGTCCTATATAGTTTTCAGTTTTTTCAAATCGTTGTCCGATCTTAGCGTTGAAGTCTCCTATTATCATCGTATACGTGCTGTGATAATTCGTGGTAATTTCTACAATTTTCTTAAAAAATTCTATCTCTTCATCGGGATGTGCTGCGGTTGGAGAATTCGCTACTTGAATATTTTTCAGGGAGATGTACTCGTTTACATTTAGCCTAATAATTGCAATTCTTTTAGATATTCCTACGAATTGCTCTACTTCATGTGCATATTTCTTGGAAATTAGAAATTCTACGCCACTTAGGTTTTGTTCTTCTCGCCCTTTGTAATATAAGATGTTTCGGACTCTAGTGTTATGCACTCTTCCCCTTTTCTTTTTACCTCTGCTAGACCAATTACGTCCCATAAGTCCTTGATGTCTTCATCGAATTCGTAGACTTTTTCATCTTTGCTTAAGGACCTTATATTTAGAGTTGCGATGTTTCAATCTTGTGGTTTTTAGCGATTTCTTGCTTCCCTCCAGATTCCATGAAGCTGTCCTTTTTTCCAAAGGAGTGGGATTTGCCATTACTGTATGCTCTACCCACCTGGGGACCAATTCTTTTTTTTAGATACCGCCATATTCCTGTTAGGGGGATAAAGGATTAAGAAGGATTAAAGGTGCTGCCTCTATAACATAACATCTTTGTACAGGCATATAACATGCACATGTAACATAATCTTGCGATCATCACACACTTGAGAAATTTTCAAAGAAAGAATTAATAATTAATTAACCTTTTGAGGCATACATATATGACGATAACTCATAACTACTTAAATATAAGCACATACATTAGAGATGACAAAGTCAGTTCCATCAAGGGATCAGGTGCAATGACTCCGATTCCGACTGCAGACTCGGTTCATTTTTGCAGGTGCAGGTGCATGGATTTGTGGAATTGGAGAAGGCAATACTATCGACAATTGCTCTTTTAAACATTTCGTTACCTATAATAGCGTTAGAAAAATGGGACTTGATAAAAAATTTGGTAGACATTTTACGCCTTTTTGAAACTGTAACTTCATCAGTTAGTGGGGATAAATACATATCGGCATCATTAGTAATTGTATTTACTGCAGGTCTATTAAATGTAATGAAGGAAATGATTACTTCTGGCGAACTGAAATTAGATTTATCAAACCAAGTTATTGGTAAACTAAAAAATGGACTCCAAACATGATTCACTAATATTGAATTTAATGTTGCGCTGGCTGCCAATACGTTTTTAGATCCACGCTTCAAGCTTCTACCATTACAAAGCGCTGCAGCTGCAAATCAGATAAAGAAAAAAGTGACAAATATGGCAGCAGATCTCGTTGTAAAATCCACCGCAAACAGAAATGGGAAAAGAATCGACTACTAGCAGTGAACCAACGAGAAGCAAATATTCGCTTTGGTCTTCTTTAGATAACAAAATATCTCAGAAAACAACCGGTAGGGACAGGGATCAGTAAAGCTATCAATGAAGTGTACCGTTATATGATATCTTAAATAAAGACGAAGATTCCCTTCTTTGGTGGAAAACCAATCGACATAATTATCCCACTTTAAGTTCACTTGTAGGAAACAAGTTTGCTTGTTTCCTACAAGTGACTTAATAAATTTTAGACATTCTAGCCTATAAATATCATTTTGCTTATTTGTTTTTTTTTATACTTAATATTGTAATATAAAAATAATTTTATTAAAGAATTTATTTTTTAATAGCCATTTATTTTTTTGACACATTGCAGTGTAATTTGACACCACATTAATTATCATAAAAAAAAAACAATTTTGCTCAAATATCCTTGCCCATTCCCTAACTGCTATGAGTGACCCAATACCAACCGAATTTTACCATCTCGAATTAGAGCATACAACGAACCAGTTCAGCAGTAGGGCCAAGCTATAATATAGATTCACTATTCAGTTATTAATCCCAGTCGAGTTCCAAATTCTGTTCCGATTCCGACTATGCCGCTCGGCCGTTGCCGAACGAATCCAAATATTCCGAGTCCGAGTTCCAAAACATGATTCGAAGGAATCGGTTGCTCTGCCCCTGCACCTGTCTATTGACAAAAGACGAACTAGGTCCTCCGTGTCACGGCGGCGAACTCGGTTCAAAAGAATAGGTGCACCTTTTGACAGTCATCTCTAACATACATACACTGCTCGTTAGAGAAAACGATCCACCCACAAAAATTTAGAAAAACTTTTTATCGTTTCTAATCTAATACTGCTTTATCATGAGTAGCAAACGGAAAAATAAGTAATTATCATTTTAGGTTCTTCATCTGAAGAAATACACAATGATGCTAACAGTGATTTAAACTCGAATAAATGTGTCGTTGAAGAGGACACAAAAAACATTGATAATTCGTTCACTTGTGAAATTTGTTCCAAAGGATTCAAAGCAAAGTCTAAATTGAAAATTCATATGAGAGTGCACGCCACAGATAAACCTTTCGCGTGCGAAGTTTGTTTCAAACGGTTTACGAAAAGTTATGAAGTAAAATCACATATGAGGCGTCATACAGGAGAAACATTTAAGTGTGAACTTTGTCCTAAAGAGTATTTAAGAAATTTTGCTTTAAAATCACATATGAGGTGGCATACTGGAGAAACATTTTCATGTAAAATATGCTCCAAACAATTTTCAACAACTTCCAACTTAAAAGCACATATGATAGGTCACAGTGGAGAAAGACGTTTCACATGTGAAGTTTGCTCCAAAAAATTTTTAAACAAGCACGATTTAAATAGACATGTTAAATGGCACACTGGAGAAATTTTCACGTGCGAGATTTGCTGCAAACAGTTTGTAGACAAGCATTATTTCAACGTCCATATGAGATTGCACACAGGCTCAAAACCTTACCAGTGTGAAATCTGTAAAAAACATTTTTCACAGAAGTCCGCGGTAAAAGTGCATATGAGAGTACATACTGGAGAAAAAGCCTTCACCTGTGAAATTTGCGCTAAACCGTGTATAACAAGTACGGCTTTAAAAGTACATATGAGAAAGCACACTAAGGAAACGCCTTTCGAATGTGAAATTTGCCCCAAGAAGTGTTCAACCAGCAGCATATTAAAAAGACATATGATCGTGCATATTGAAAAAGTTCCTTTTCCATGTGGAATTTGCTCGAAACAGTATAAAACAGATAAAGATCTCAATTGCATATTAAAATTACACACTGGAGAAGAAACTTTTTCATGCGAAACTTGCTCAAGACAATTTTCTACAGATTCTGAGTTGAAATATCATATGAGATTACATACCGAAGAAAAACCCTTCACATGCGAAATTTGCTCAAAAGGATTTTTCAACAATTCTACGTTAAAGGTACATATGAGGGTGCATACTAGAGAACTTTTCTCGTGCGAAATGTGCCCTAAACAATTTTTAACAAAATACAAATTAAAAATACATACCCAATGGCATGTAGGAGAAAGACCTTTTCCATGTGAAATTTGCCCTAAACGGTTTTTGATTAATTCGGACCTAACTTCACATATGAAATGGCACACTAGAGACATTCTTTTCACATGTGAAATTTGCAGCAAACAGTTTGTCACCAAGACAGTATTAACGACCCATATGAAAACGCACACTGAGGAAAAACGATTATCATGTTAAATTTGCTGCAAACAGTTTGATACCAAGACAGCATTAACTAAACATATAAGAACCTATAACGGTAACAAACCATTTTAGTGTGAGAGGTGCTCGCGGATATTGAGAAATCTTCTCATAAAACAATTAAATAGTTTCTTAATTTCTTAATAATCTTTTAAATATACACTCCGCGTCATAGAAAACGGGCCACCCCAAATATTTAAAATATTTTCCGAATTATTATTTATTGCTACAAAATTAAGCATTTATTTTTTCGTATATTTAATCAATAACTCGTTTAGTATAAAATTTCATCATTATCGTAAAACATTAATCAAAAATAAAAAATTTAAGAAAAATAGGAAATTTATTGAAAAAATCAACTTACAGTTTTTAAAACAACAATGAACTTTATATTAAAAATAAAGCTGGTATCCATTTTCAGTAATGGGTATTGCCATCTCTATTCTGGATCACACTCCTCATTCGATTTGGGATGGAATTATTATTTATTTATTTATTAACGGATATACCATTTTTACATTGGAACAACATATATATATATATAATAATATATATATATAATATATATATATATATATATATATATAATATAATATAATATATATATTACAAAGTAAGCACAACATTGGAAAATAATAGTAAAGTTTAACAAAAACTAATAATTAACTTGAATACAAACTAATATCAAAAACTAATAATTAACTTCAATACAAACTAATATTACACAAATAGCAGTCTCTTTAGCACATTTTTAAATTTTTCTAAGGACTGGAAAAATAAGTCCAGATCACTTTGGTACCTATTATATCATCATCAACTAGCCTCTAACGTCCACTGCTGAACATAGGCCTCTCACATGCTCTTCCACTTAGTCCGATTTTGCGCCATCTGAATCCAATTTGTACTCACTCTTTTTATGTCATCTGTCCATCTCGTTGGGGGTCGACCTCTATTTCTGTATGCTTGTATTCGGGGTCTCCATTCCAAAATTCTTTTTGTCCACCGGTCATCAACTGATCTTGCTACATGACCTGCCCAGTTCCACTTTAGTGTTGTTATCCTTTCAATAACGTCTGCTATTATATTGACCTATTATATAGTCGCTATAGACCTATAGTATGACCTATTATATAGTCTCAACATATTAGTAAGAGGCTTGAAGTATTCATAATTAAATTGATGAAATGGCAGATGAAACAATGAAGTATGTCTAGTTCCATGAATAGTGTTAAGTCCTAATCGATTTAAAAGTTCAGGGCAATTTATCAAATTATTAACAATTTTGTAAAGGAATATTAGGCAAAAATAATCTTTTCGCTGATTCATGGAAACCATTTTTAAGTGATCAGCTATCATACTATAACTGTATGGGACAGAAAGGTCATGAAAAGCACTACGGTAATGATAGTGTTTACAAAATTTATGCTGAACACGATTAAGCTTGTCTATAGAGGTTTGATAGTAAGGTCCCCATACAACTATTGCATATTCTAGTCTGGAACGAGTGAGACTATTAAAAAGAATTGGTAAAACAAAACATGAAAATTGAGAAGTGTTTCTAGTTATAAACCCTAATTGTTTAAATGCAATATTTACTGTGACCTCTAGATGATTACGAAATGTTAATTTACAATCAAAATAAACACCTAAATCCTTAACACAGTCCTACCTTGACAGCTGAGTGTTATCAATGCTATAATCGTAATTTAAAATTGTTTGCTTTCTGTGAAAAGTAATAACACAACACTTATCAATGTTCAATTTTAATTCATTTAGTTTGCACCAATCGCTAAATCTGCTGAGATCCTCTTGTAACTGAATTTGATCATACTGACAAGTAATGACTTTATAAATTTTTTTATCATCAGCAAAGTTCAGAAATTTTGAATTCTTAATGACCTTTTCAACGTCGTTAATAAAGAGGACAAAAAGTAGGGGACCACAATGTGGCCCTTGTGGTACTCCAGAGAGGACGTCAACAGATTGAGATAACACACCATTTATCTTAATGCTCTGGGTGTTACCCACAAGAAAATTATCATACCAATCAAGCCATTTGCCAGCTATACCAATGGCTCCTAATTTACTGATTAAATAACGATGATTTACTTTATCGAATGCCTTTGAGAAGTCAGTATAGATGCTGTCCACCTGGTACTTCCTCTCAAAGGCACCCAATATATCATCTTGGTAGACCAACAAGTTTGACACCGTGCTCCTCCCCCTTTGAAAGCCATGCTGTTGGGGTATAATTATATTGTCTGTTAGTTTTGATAAGTGAGAAGTCACTAATTTGTCGAGAAGTTTTGGGATTGCTGACTGTATACAAATTCCTCTGTATTTTTCAATATCCTCTCTTTTACCTGACTTAAAAATGGGTACAATATAACTATTCTTCCAGCAAGGAGGGAACTCACCAGTCATAAGAGATAAATTATAAAGATATTTTAGTGGAATAGTAAGAGAGCATAGACAGTGCTTTAATAATACCGGTGGGACTCCATCAGGCCCTGAGGAGAATTTGTTTGGAAGTTTACTTAATTCATCAAACACTGATATAGTGTCAACTTGAATTAGGTTTACAGGGTCAATGTGTCTGACACAATCTTTAAAATCTGGAATGGGAGCACCTTTATCTTTCTCATATACACCAGAGAAAAATTCAGCAAAAAGGTTAGCAATTTCGATATTGCCCTGTGCCCTTCTGTTACCGAGATACATTTCTTGGGGGTAACTCGAAGATTTACGAAGTCTGCCAATGTATCCCCAAAATTCCCTGGGGTTATTACTAAAATTTTTTTCAAGAGATGAAAAATGTTTCTGACAAAGTGTATGTTCAACTTTACATTGATCACGTAGATTAGAGAACAATAAGTAGTCCTCATTTGAATTAGATAATTTAAACCTCAGATAAGCTTTTTTCTTTTGAATAATAAGATCTTTAAGTTTTATTGAGAACCAAATTGGGAACTTGTAGGAACACTTGACAGCCTTCATAGGAACAAAAATATCTAAACACTGATACATATAGCTGTAAAATATTTGACAAGCCTCATTTATATTATTACAATGGTATAATGCATCCCAATTAACTGAAGATAGATAAAGGTTAACAGAATTAAAATTACAGTTTTTGAAATCATAAACATAGTCTTCATAAAAAACTGACTCTTTAAAATAACCAATAGGGATAAAAAATTCATACGGTTTATGCCTGAATGATTCACAAAACAATGGATCGACCGGCGTACACACATTTAGATCAGGTATATGTGAAAAAATGAGATCCAGGAATGTTCCATGTCTGTTTGGTATATTATTGCACTGATGGAGATTTAAAAATGCAAAAGAATTTTGTTTTGGATATCTCTTTGGGGAAAAGTGGCCTATTCCTCAATGAGTGCCATTTGGAGCTCTCCAGGTGTTGTTGGAGCAGGTATGTGACGTCTAACGCGACTTTTTAGCAGGCTCCATATATGCTCAATAGGATTTAAATCGCTCTTTGAGCAGGCCAGTCTATTTTTTGAATACCAACCTCGTCAAGATACTCCATTACTATCCTTGTCGTGTGTGGTCTCGCATTATCCTGCATTAGCAGGAATTCGTTGCCAATAAATCCAGCATAGGGTATCACATGATGTTGTAAGATTTCCGTTATGTACCTTACTGCTGTTAACGCACCTCTGTCGATCACGACGAGATCCGTATGCGCATCAAAAGAAATTCCTGCCCAAAACATTACTGAACCACCACCAAAAGCAACCCGTGGTGCCCGAGTGCAACCAGCGAAACGTTCTCCAGCTCGTCTGTACACCTTACTACGCGCGTCTTTACCATAAATAGACATTCTATACTCATCCGTAAACAATACTTTTTTCCAATCGTCTGCTGTCCAATTGATGTGCTCACGGGCAAAATCTAGTCTTCGACTTTTGTGAACTGAGGAAAGTAAGGGTCCCGTTGCTGGACTGCAAGCTGTCAAACCTTGCTCCCTTAATCTTCGCCGAATAGTAGAAAGGCTGATTGCTGGTCCTTGAGCTTGCTGTAAATGGCCTTGAAGCATTCTAGCGGTTTGGGTCCGATTCCGTAATGCGGCAAGAAGGACGACGCGATCTTCCCTAGCGGTGGTTTTCCTTTTTGGACCCGTACCAGGTGGTCGTTGGTGAGATCCTGTGACAATAAATCGTTGTTGGGTCCTTTGTACAGTCGAACGACTAACATTAAATTATCTTGTAACTTGTCTTTGACTTAATCCACTTCCCAGTAACGTTACAATTTCAACCGATTTTTGAAAATTCTCCATTGTTATTAACTGAAGACTACTTCACACTAAGTCGGCTACTGTAATACTGAGATGCGTTTAAAACTCATTAGAACCCT
Organism: Diabrotica balteata; assembly: GCA_918026665.1. Taxonomy (NCBI): domain Eukaryota; kingdom Metazoa; phylum Arthropoda; class Insecta; order Coleoptera; family Chrysomelidae; genus Diabrotica; species Diabrotica balteata. The sequence continues at coordinate 207,383,563 of OU898276.1, read as the reverse complement.
TTACAATATCAAACATTTCTCAAAACAATCGCTTCCTCGAAAATTGATCAAGTTGTAAACAACTTTTTCTCAAAATTGTTTTGTTTTAAAGGTTCTACGAATATCCTCAATCCAGTTACAATTCCAGTTGCTTTCGCAACAACCCATTTAACTTAAATAACCCAAGACACATTAAAAATAAAATAATGTTAATTCAATATACAACAAAATAAATGCTTAGTTTTGTAGCAATAAATAATAATTTCGAAAATATTTTAAATATTTGGGGTGGCCCGTTTTCTATGACTCGGAGTGTATATACGAAACGAACCACCCACAAAAGAAAACTTTTTATTGTATTAAATCTCATCCTGCTTTATCATGAGTAGCAAATGGAAAAATAAGTAATTATAATTTTAGGTTCTTCCTCTGAAGAAATACTCAATGATGCTACCAGTGATTTGAACTCGAACAAAAGTTTCACAGAAGAAGACAAGAAAAACATTGATAATTCGTTCACTTGTGAAATTTGTTACAAAAAATATTCACGTGAGTGTAATTTAAAAAGACATATGACTTGGCATAATGGTGCAGAAAAACCTTTTGAGTGCGTAGTTTGTTTCAAACGCTTTAGAACTAATTATGAATTAACATCACATATGAGGCGTCATACTGGAGAAACATTCAAGTGTGAACTTTGTCCAAAAGAGTATTTTGCAAATTCTACTTTAAAATTACACATGAGGTGGCACACGGGAGAAACTTTTTCGTGTAAAATATGCTCCAAACAATTTTCACAAATTTCCAAATTCAAAGCGCATATGCTAGGTCACAGTGAAGAAAGACCTTTCACGTGTAATGTTTGCTCCAAAACATTTTTAAACAAAGGTAATTTAACACGACATATAAGATGGCACACTGGAGAAACTTTCACGTGCAAGATTTGCTGCAAGCAATTTGTAGACAATCATTATTTCAATGTCCATATGAGATTGCACACAGGCGCAAAACCTTACCAGTGTGAAATTTGTTCAAAACATTTCTCACACAATTCCGCGGTAAAAGTGCATATGAGAGTCCATACTGGGGAAAAACCATTCACCTGTGAAGTTTGCTCTAAATCGTGTATAACAAGTACGGATCTAAAAGTTCATATGAGAAAGCATACTAAAGAAACACCTTACGAATGTGAAATTTGTCCTAGAAAGTGTGCAACAAGTTCCACGTTAAAAAAACATATGACAGTACATATTGACAAAGTTCCTCTCACGCGCGAAATCCCATGCAAAACTTGCTCAAAACAATTTTCTACAAATTATCAGTTGAAAGTCCATATGCGAACACATACCGAAGAAAGACCTTTTAAATGTGAAGTTTGTTCCAAAGGATTTTTCAGCAGTTCTACTTTAAAAGTACATACGAGGGTGCATACGAAAGAATTTTTCCCGTGTAAAATATGCCCTAAACAATTTTTAACAAAATACAACTTAAAAATACACATGAGAAGGCATACAGGAGACAGACCTTTCCCTTGTAAAATTTGCCACAAACGGTTTGCAATCAATTCTGACCTAATCTCACATATGAAATGGCACACTAGAGATGTTCTTTTCACGTGTGAAATTTGCAGTAAACAGTTCGTTACTAAGACAATATTAAGGATCCATATGAAAATGCACGCTACAGAAAGACCATTATCATGTGAAATTTGCTGCAAACAGTTCACTACCAAGACAGCAACAACTAAACATATGAGAACTCATACGAGGGAAAAACCGTTCAAATGTGAAGTTTGCTTTAAAGATTTCGCACAAAGTTCTATGTTAGAAGCACATATAGCTGATCACACAGGAAACTAATTTTTTAAGTGTGCGATTTGCTCGAAATTTTATGTCAAAACGAGGATTTGCCACACTTTTAAAATCACACACTTAAGAAATTTTTACACAAAAAAAATATTTGTTTAAACAGAGAAATCATACGATTTCTACCTGGCGAAATCGAATTCAAATATAAGCCGCCGTGCTCCCTAAAACTTGCTAAGCAAACAGCTTGATGAATGAATCGGCAAGGGAGTCTAAAGATTGCACTCCAAATGCCGTTCATCATGGCCTATATTCGTAGTGAATTCGATTTCTGGTACTCCAAATGAAGTAAATAAACAAAACAAAATGACGGTATTAGATTTTTGATTTGATACAGAGCAGCAACAAGCCGCATATACGTATTTCGATCTCTTTAGATCTCCTCAGTACGGTATAGTTACTACTCCATGGAGTACATTTTAAAACTACTTGTTTTTTTCTTTCTGAAAGCCGTCTATTCTCTACCGTGAATTCCTGGGGACCTTCTATATACTTCATCTAATTTACTTACCGTTGCACGTCATCCGCGTCATAGCCCGTGACGTCACATGATACCAACACGAAATATTTAGGCGGTAGGTGTGTTCTTTTTTAGAATCACTTTGCCGAGTACACTGGTATTACTGCCACTAGACATATTTTATTATATACGCGTAGAAATAATATTTAAAGATCTCTATTAATGTTAACTTGAAGAAATACACAATAATGTTTCATTTAATTTGTATAAATGCTTTATAAAGCGTTTTTATGAAGAACATTTGTTCAGAAAACACTGACTGTAATCGAACGAAGGTGACATTTTGGCATAAATTGGTAACACTTATTTGACAGTTGCGGTGTTGACACTTTTTGTACTTTATTATTTTGAATTTTGAAGTGAATAGCTCTTGGTTTATATTTTTACCTATTTAATAAAATATGTTCTTTTTAGAACAAAATTAGTGTTTTATTTCAAAAATGTCACGTAAGAATTTAAATAGTCGTTGTAAAGAGATGGTAATACTTTTGCAATAATTATGTGACCTATTTGATTTAAAATGGAGTCAGGATTTTTTTATACTTTGGCAACTATGTCAACTTCGATCTCTGTCAATGATAATGGCGTGCAACGGTTAGTAAATTAGATGAAGTATAGTTTTTAATTGTTAGCCTAATTTATAGTTTTATGCACAAAACATTAATATTCTTGCTATTCTCTTTTGAGTGTTGGTATAGAACTTATTTACGATTGGTTGCCCAAGCTGTATTTATTACAGCTTTTACAGCAACTAATATAATTGCTGAACATTTGGTAATATGTTTGATACATTACTTCGTAAATTACAGACAATATAATGTCAAGATCATGATACGTAACGTTTCAGCCAAACTGTATTTATACATTAGATGTTAAAGTTCCTTTAGATACGTATAATCTTAAGTTCGTATACTCATTGTGTATTATACAGTCATTTTTTTTTGTAATAAATAAAACATGTTTTGTAAATTCATTGTCCAAACATTATTTAATCCTATATTATTAGCCAATTACTATATTACATCTATAGTAGAAGCCACAGTTAGAATGCAGTAACCATGCAGAGCAGAGTGCAGGTAAGATAGGCAATGTATTTCTTACGGGAGAACTGCCGAGCACGTTGCCGGTTTGCTGTAAGCGGCGCATCAGGACCTGATTATAGCGCAAATATAAACATGAGTTACAAATTTAGTTCGACAAAAACCAATTTCTTCTTCAACCGACAAAACAAGTCCATTTTATACAATTCTTAGGTAAAGACACCAACGACTTTTAAAAAGCAGATTGTATTTTCTGGCAAAAGTCATGATTAAGTCCACGCGTGATGTATAATTGGTTGCATAGAGTGCATAAGTCTGTAAGTCACAAACAACAGTTTGCTCTACAAGGCAAAAATCACTAAATGGACTTGTGACTTTCGCTGAAATTGGCAATAAAACGTATTATCGACAGTTCGAGGTTACATTTCGATTTCGTTTCATATTACCAAAGAATATAAACGCATATCTATATTCTTTGATATTGCGTTGTGTTGCTTGATTATAAATGTGTCTTGCAAGTTATAATAGTGGCATAATATAATATTCTTTAATACAAATAGCCATTAAACACAAACCATAATGTAGGAGGGCAGAGGTAAACGCCTGATCGAACTTTCCAGAGATTTGAATAAGAAACCAAAAGTTATAGTTCAGTCAGCAGTGCCGATAAATAATACTAGCAATAGTACTAATAATGTACCCTGGAATGTTTCATGCGAAGTCGTAAAAGTAAACTTTAGCACTTACCTTACGTCATTGTTTTGAACAAACTCAGCCACTCAATTTTTCTTAAAACCATGTGGACCTCTCAAACGGTTGGAATCTCCGTCTTAAAAATCTCCCAGATAAAACACAGCACGAAAAAATCGGTGATTGACTAATCAAAAACTGCCAGATCGCATGTTGAGTACAGATTCACCTTTGAAATTGAAAAAATTTACCGGCTTTGAAGACTACACCCGCAAGCTATTTCTTCCGAATCTCAATCTAAACTTTCACTTAACCTCCACATTTAACTGCTACTGTCACTTTATACTATATTTCCATGACAAAAACGAATAACAAACAACAATAACAATTTTAAAAAAGAAAAATCCTGACTAAACAATGAGACCAACTTCTATCGTGGTATTCTGCAGAGTGATGTAATAATCTCCTTGCATCACTTTCCCCACCAACCTAAGGGGATATTTATTTGGCCCAACCAAAAACTTTGTCCAAAATTGAGACCAAAACAAAAATTTTTGGTCTCAACCAAAAAGTATTATTGTTGCAGCTACTTATTGAGATATTAAAACAAATTTTTTTAATAGAACAATATATCTATTGTTATTTACATAATGCATTTGTTGTAATTAAAAAACAAATTTTTTTTCTGTGTTTTTTTAACCGTTTTAATGGTCATGGTGTTGTATCTCTCTAATAAAGTTATTTCTAAATCATTTTTGCGATATAGATTTTCGGAATGTTTTTAAAATCTTCCCTTGAATCCTTCCATTTTCTAAATGGAGTTTTAACTAATTTTCCTGCGCTTGATCCTTACTCTCCTACAACAGTGGTGGAAAATAACGCACAAAACTTGCAGAAGGCAGCATCCATTGTTAGGGAATATACCAGCCAATTCCAGTCAGTTTCCAACTCATTTGAAATTTTACGTTTCTGGCTTAGAAATATGGATATTTGACTAGAATTCGTAGTCCAAGAATTTTCTAAAAGCTTTTTTTAATAGCTTCGTCTACCTGTAAAAAAATAAATCCAGTTTGTACAAAATTTTTACAAAAAAAAAGAGTTCAGTAAGCGGTACTAAAGACTAGCGCGAAGCTTTATATGAATCAACAAAATTTCTTTTTTTATTATTCTCTTTACAATTTTATATTTTCAATCAAATTTCTATTCAGCAGCAGTTTTTTTGTTTAGGGTCATGTGTTCAATAATGAATCATCCAAAATTAAAAATTGTCTTGATACCCTTTTAACCCAGAAACACGAAATTGTAAGAATACCAGAAACACATTTGCAATCTATTGCACATAATTTGGTTATCAATAAAGATTAATGTTTTTGAATTAATATGGCTTTCTTCTTTTAACTGTCTTTGGTTCATTGTGTCCCACGGGTGGTACACAATGAACTAGTGCTGCGTACACATGAATCAAACTACTTTATTTTAAACATAAAAAGAAACTTTCAATGATTTCAAATTTGTATTGTTTAGAAGCACAAGAATAGTTATAATTCTAAGTATAATTCCTATCTGACATTTAATAAAGAAAAAGACACTGTAAACGCAAAATATTCATCTTCATTGTTATCGTTTTGTGTTTCCACATAGTTTTGGGCTCGGCAAAATATATTTCACATCTTTCTTGTTGACGGAACCTATATCAGGAACATTGGGCATAACAAAATGATCCTTATATTTATCCTTAAGTCTTAAAAGTGATATGCAATATTCCCCATCTTGTTCTATCTGTATATTTTCCCCACAAAATATACCACTGACTTTGGTGGATAAAATTCTAGGACATAATCTTCTACGTTAGGGTTAAAACCTTGGGTACTAAACAAATTTGGATTTAAAATATTAAGGTTCATAGTCTCCACTATCACTGTCACTCTGAAGGTAAATATCTATTTCATCCTCCTCTGAATCTGTATTATCGTCATTAACAAATTGGACTCTCTTCTTAGCTTGTCTATTTTCATTTATTAGCTTCTTTCTTTTAGCTTGCAATCTTTCTTCTTCAATAATGTTTTTATGTGTATCTGTGGCAATAATACTTTTTTTACTTTTTCTGTTCTTTCTATTATTTTGACGAGGTTGGGCATGACGAGGCAGAACTGTCATGTTCATTTGATACAGTGATTTCATCCTTATGTTCACCTCATTGAAGGTTTTTTTGTATTATTAGAACTTTCATCATTTGAACATGGTCTGTTTGTTATCTCACTTGGCAAAAAGTAGTCGTCTGTAAAGATATCCCGATCAACCGCATTTTTTAAAGGCATGGACTATATTTGTATGAGTCATGGAACGTCTGTGTGCTATTCCAAAACATTCAACTAAGTAATAAATAGATATCGGCCTACCAGGATTTCTTAGAAGCCATGACTCTATGGCACTGTTATAATACGTCTTGATTTGCTCGTATAAACCAACGTCAAGTGGCTGTAATTTAGCCGATGTGTGGGGACGCAAAGTTAAAATATTAACCTCTGCATCTTTTGCCAAATCTAAGGCTTCGATAGATAGATGAGATTCATGATTATCGAATATTAATATTGATGGGCTATCAGGAGAGCTTCTGCTATGTTTAATGAAATGTTTCATTATCTCTACAAATAACTCAGAATTCATCCGTCCTGTCGGCGTAGCAAGACAGGACGGATGAATTCATTATCTACAACAGTGTATTTTAGAGTTGCATACCCAAACATTAACTAATGTATGAATGTATCGTACCACAGAAAATAAATTAAAATAATTCACGCATGTACGAAAAAAAAGCGACAAAGCTTACCTTGAAAATTTTACTCGATGAGTCCAAATTCTTATAATTCGTTAAAACACGTGCACGTTTAGTGGTGGCAAAACAACAACTGGTATTTAGTTCTAAGTTATCTAGTACTTTCATACAGTGGTGTCGGCGTTTTTCTAAAATGCGTATTACTAAAAGTAATACTCATAGTGAAGGATTGGCTGGTTCATTGTTGAACACATGACCCTATCTTTTAACTTTTGACATGATTAATCGCATTCGTTAGTAAGATCTTTTTTACGTGTCCTACACAAAATATTATGAAACATTTCAAAAATCAAAATAACAAATTATGGTCAGTTTTGACATTTTGTGTACTTAACGGTTACCCCTTCGTTGTAGTGGCCACAAATGGAATCTTGCCTCTGATGATCTTGACCTGATAATTGCAATAATCCAACATTGTATTTATATGAAATTATTTTAAAACGATAATTATCAAAATTTAAACAGATGATTCTTATTCAATTTTAACAATCATTACGAATCGAACCTTTCATCTATCTTTAAGGTAAATAAAGCTTTATGTTAATTTAGATTTAGAATCCTAACGCCATCTGTACTACTGACATTTCAACCAAAGAACGCAAATGCGTCTATATATATATATATTCTTTTTTTCGACCGTTGAGTCTATCATATTTTGTTTTTGAATCTGAACAGATAAAATAAATAAATTAAAAGTGGACGACGGAAGAGATACTTGATCTAATGGAGCAATGCAGACAGTACAAAATAGATCAGAATCAACAGGAATACAAGGATATCCAACGTACGATAAGGACAAGAATGCAATAAAAACGCAAAGGAAAGCTGCATGAAAGAATGTTGTGAAGAATTAGGAAACTACACGAAAAGGGAGACAGCTTTGGACTACATAAAAAGGTCAAAGAAATTTCGAGTATATACAAGACCATGAGACTCACCTGAAGAATAATCAAAGGAAACTACGTTCATACTCAGGAGGAACTAGCTAGCTAAAATCTGGGCAAACTATCCTCCGTCTCCCTTTGCGGATAAAAGACCAAATCTGTCAAGTACGAACTTACCCACGGAAAATTTATTTGGCCCTCCCATTATTCGCGCCGAGGTGGAGTAAGCTATAAAAGTAGCAAAACTAGGCAAGGTCCCTGGACCGAATGGAATTACTATGGAAGCCATAAAACTGTTGGAAGAGGATAACATCGACATGCTGGTAACAATTTTCAATGCCATATATAACACCGGCCACATTCCAACAGATTGGCTTTATTCAATCTTTATAATGATCACTAATTCACAAAGAGCGACAAAATGCAAAGACCACAGACTGGTAAGTTTAATGAGCCATTTGCTTAAGGTGTTTCTTCGCATCCTTCACATAAAAATGTTCAGGAAGGTGGAAGATCTAAGCGGTGAGACACAATTTGGTTTCAAGAGCGGACTGGGTAAACGTGAAGCAGCTTTCTGGTTGAATACGCTTGTACAAAACTGAATGGATCAACGAAAGGATATAGTCATAAAATTCCTCGATTATGAAAAAGCGTTTGACACCATAAAACATGACGCAATGATAAAAATGTTACACAACGCTAACATTGACGAGAGTACTTGGTAGTAAGTATTAATCACATTTTGCATTAACCTTAGTCAACATTTCAAAGTTCACGTCTTTTTTAATTAGGGTGGTTATATACTTTGAGGTTACACTGATGATGGAATATAGATTCGGAAAACGTTTTGTAATTGTGATATAGCCCATTTGGGTATTTTATTATATACCTTTTATAAAGGATTTTCAATAAATTTTTTTTGAAAATAAGTGTTTTCTGTGTATACAAACCTTTTTTTGAACGATTTTCGGATCATCCTGGAAATCGAAACTTCATTTCATAATTTAAGATTCTTTCCATTATGCGTTTCCAAATGTATTTTCAAACTACTGTTGTGATGAAACTGCTTAACACAAACCTCACATTTGTAACGTTTTTCTTCAGTGTGAAATTTGAATATGACTTTTTTCTAGCAACTGCTTTTAGACAACATTTCTGCAACAAATTTTACACTGGGAAGATTTGTCTCCACTGAAAATGTTAATCTAAAGAATTTTTGTGATTCTACTGCGTAAAACAAATTCCACGTCTGTACAGTTTCTCTGCAGGGTACAATCCTACGTTTTCAAATTGCGCGCTCCAGTAAATCTTTCAAAACAAATTTCACACTTGTAAGGTTTTTACTATTTTAATGGGAATAAGCCACAATTAAAAGTTAAATTAAGTTTATTGACGTTTCAATTACCACTTCGGAAATTGTTATCAAAATTGAAACGTCAATAAACTTAATTTAACTTTTAATTGTGGCTTATTCTCGCTAAAATAATAAATCTAAGATGCCTCAAGTAAATAGTTTCAGAACAATATTGTAAGGTGCAATTTCACTGATACACTGTGGAACGAGATCAAAGATGTATTAGTAATAACAACAATAAACAACATCAAGTAGGAAAGACAAATAAAACAACCATGGATGACACGTCAGATTTTAGAGCTTATGGAGCAAAGAAGAGAGTTTAAGAATAAAGACGCAGAAAAGTACAAAGAACACCACAAAAAGGTACTCAAAAGAAATAAAATTAGCAAAAGAATCCTGGCTGTTAGAGAAATGCTTAGAAATAGAGATCCTACAGAAAAAACATGATATATTCAATATGCACAGGAAGATCAAAGAAATGGCAGGAATATATAGAATAACAATGCCCACTTCACTGTTTGATAAAGATGGAAACATACTATTCATTACGCAAGAAAAACTGGACAGATGACAGGAATATATAGCAGAACTGTTCAGTGACAACCAACACATCGAAGTATATAACAACGTCGAGAATGGACCAACACTAACAAAATCAGAAGTAAGATCTGCTATAAGTCGTCTAAAAACAACAAAGCGCCAGGACCTGATGGAATATATGCTGAGGTATTGAAATTGATAGAAGACAATCAACTTGACATTATGACAGAATTATTTAACCATATATATATATATATATATATATATATATATATATATATATATATATATATAATATATATATATTGTTGTACTTTTGAATGTCCATAAGCAATAAAAAACCGATATACAAATTTTATTACTTAAATAAAAATTAAAATTATTGATATTTCATAAAGACACGGGCATATAAATTTTCAAACATCCTGTATAAGACAAAGTATGTATTTTAATTTGTTCAAAGAATTGTTCATTAGGCCTCAGAGACAAGACTTTCAAATATTATCGATAAGAAATTTAAATAAGTCGGTTATTGTGAAATGGATTTACCCGGAAATAAAGTGTATATAGACAGCGTTTAAACAATAGACCGGGATTTGCGGTGGTTTTTCTCCCCGAAAGATTATATCGGTAAAAGTTTATTAACAAAAGACATTGAATTGAAAAACAGGTATCGTTTGTAGCTATTAGTAAGAAATATTTGTAAAGCAGATAGATTTAGTTAGAATAATTAAAGAATGTTGTTTTCTGGAATTACCCGAATGACGTTTTATAAAGAGAGTTGGGTGGTAACGATATACGTCACAGAGGTGGATGATTTTGATTGGTCAATTTTTGAATGCAAGGAGGTAGTGGTTGTGGCTATGAGATAGGAGAGAAAAAAAAAAGTTAGTTAGTCAGTTTTCGTCGCCCAAGAAGGAAGGAGCTTTGTGGTTTGTGTTTGTTTTGAAGTCCCGAAGACGTAATTTACCGGGTGTGTTTATGTGCTGTGTAAAAGCTGATCAGTGTGAGGAACGGGGTACAGAGAGATAGAAAAACCAAAGGGTATAAGAATATTAATATCAGACGAAGCCGGAAACATTTGAAGTTATAAACAGGCGCGGAGATTGGTTCAAAAGGAGGTTGCATAGAATTACACGAGTTGTTGGGTTGCAGATACAAGGACAGATAGGAGAAAGGTGTACGTCATCTGGACCACAATAGGAGCAGAAGCAGAGAAAGGTTTTTTTTTATGGCGTGGTCATAGAATTGCAACGGCAGAGAACGAAAGGTCAGTCAATTTTCATTAGAGCAGGAGTGTGGTTTTCATTTATTAATTAAATAAATTGAATAAATAATAGAGACAGTTAATTTTGCGATCATTTAAAAAAAAAATTAGAAAGAGACCTTAGTTATAACACATATTAAAAATCAATGTAAAATAACATTTGGGTCCATGATAGAAAACAACTTCTCATATATTTAAAGTATTATATTGCAAATATTACAGGATTGATTGTTATATAAAATTTCATTAAAATAAAGGACATCTCACATATAGTTCAGTTGAAACTCTGTGTATTTTATTCAGGTCATATTACCTATCCCAATTAGGAAGCCAATTGAAAAATATTTTGAATCCACGATCAAAGGTAAATAGTACAAGTTAAATAGCCTGAGATTGTAATTAATTAATGCTGATTTATTGTGATTAATTGGAGATTAGATCATTTAATAAATATAGACAAGATCTTTTCTAAATAAGCAATAGAATACAATTTAAATAGCACAACAATATATATATATATATATATAATATATATATATATATATATATATATATATGAAACAGTACCAAATGATTGGTACATGTCCATATTTATAACACTGCCAAAAAAGCAACTAAGATAAGCAACTAAGCATACTAAGAAATGTGAAGAACACCGAATTATTAACCTTATGAACCACTCACTCAAAATATTCTTAAACACCATCCATGCTCGCATATGCAAGAAATTTTAGGAGGGTATTGCTGATGTACAATTTGGATTTTGCAGCGGTCTTGGCACAAGAGAAGCACCTTTTAGCATACAAGTATTGATACAACGAGCAAGAGATGTTAATACAGATGTCTTTGCCTGTTTCATTGATTTCGAAAAGGCATTTGACAAAGTACAGCATGAGAGGCTTATTGAAACTTTGCGAATCGCAAACATCGATGACAAGGTTATAAGAATAATAGCCAATCTCTATAGAAAACAAGTAGCCAAGATTCGAGTAGACAATCAATTATCCGATGAAGTCCCAATACAAAGAGGAGTACGACAGGGTTGCATACTCTCGCCTTTGCCGTTTAATGCGTACTCTGAACATCTATTTCGAGAAGCTTAGGGAGAAAGGACTGATGGCGTGATTGTTAACGGTGAACTAATAAATAATCTAAGATATGCAGACGACACTGTCCTTGTTGCGAATAGTGCTGAAGGATTACAAAGACTGATAGATCAAGTAGTTAACATCGGTAGAAAATATGGAATGAAACTTAATAATAAGAAGACGAAAATTATGATCATAAGCAAAAATCAAGATACAGATGTAAAGTTTATGGCAGACAATGATGTATTGGATAGAACAGAAAAAATAACATACCTAGGATGCAACATCACAGACAGCTGGGATCACTCATACGAGATTAAATGTAAGATCGAAAAAGCAAGAAGTGCCTTCCAATAGATGAAGAAAGTTCTCTGCAATTTAACCTTGAACTTATATCTCCGACTCAAAATCCTTAATTGTTGTTTTCTGTTCTTATGTATGGAGCAGAGGCATGGACACTCACTGATGCGTGTTGCAGACTTTTGCAGTCTTTCGACATGTGGTGCTATCGTCGCATGCTCATAAATCATATGTACATCATATAAGATGCAATAATGAAATATTTACAAAAAGAACCTGAAGTCTTGAAATCCATTAGAGAGAAAGTTGGCATACTTCGGACATATAGTGAGAAATGAAAATAAATACAGAATCCTACTATTGGTATTAGAAGGGAAAATAGAAGGAAATAGAGGACCACGACGCCGCCGAATTTGAGGCTTAAGAATTTGAGACAGTGGACAGGTATGACCACCACAGACCTATTTTGAACAGCTGCTGCTAATAAAATAGGAAGACCACGAAAACGATGGACCATTGTGGTAGCCAACATTCATAGAGGATAGGCACTAGCAGAAGAAGAAAAAGTGCAATATCAAATGTGTTGTCAAATTACCTGCTATAATTTTCTCTAGTATGTAATTTTTTGTGTCGTTTCATAGTACATGAATGAGAAAACTGCTTGAAACAAATTTCACATGCGTTCTTTTATGTTGTTTCAAATTAGCTACCTCAGAAAATTGTCTAAAACAAATTTCACACTTATAAGGTTTTTCTCCAGTGTGTAACTTCGAATGTTTTGTAAAGTTAGAGGAATTAGTAAACTGTTTAGGGCAAATTTCACACTTTTTTTCAAAGTTCACACTGGTTTTTCCCCAGTGTGAACTTTCATGTGTTCTGTTAAGTTAGCTGCTAAAGCAAACTGTTTAATACAAATTTCGCACTTGTAAGGTTTTTCTCCAGTGTGGATTCTATTATGTCGTTTCAAATTAGCTACCTTGGAAAACTGCCTAAAACAAATTTCACACTTATAAGGTTTTTCTCCTGTGTGTATTGTTTTATGTCCCTTCAAAGCACTTGCATGAGAAAACGGCTTGAAACAAATTTCACACTTGTAAGGTTTTTCTCCAGTGTGTGTTCTTTTATGTTGTTTCAAATTAGCTACCTTAGAAAACTGCCTAAAACAAATTTCACACTTATAAGGTTTTTCTCCAGAGTGTATTTTTTTATGTTCCTTCAAAGCACTTGCATGAGCAAACGGCTTGAAACAAATTTCACACTTGTAAGGTTTTTCTCCAGTGTGCGTTCTTTTATGTTGTTTCAAATGAGCTACCTCAGAAAATTGTCTAGAACAAATTTCACACTTATAAGGTTTTTCTCCAGTATGTAACTTCGAATGTTTTGTAAAGTTAGAGGAATTAGTAAACTGTTTAGGGCAAATTTCACACTTGTATGGTTTTTCCCCAGTGTGAACTTTCATGTGTTCTGTTAAGTTAGCTGCTAAAGCAAACTGTTTAATACAAATTTCGCATTTGTAAGGTTTTTCTCCAGTGTGGGTTCTATTATGTTGTTTCAAATTAGCTACCTTAGAAAACTGCCTAAAACAAATTTCACACTTATAAGGTTTTTCTCCTGTGTGTATTGTTTTATGTCCCTTCAAAGCACTTGCATGAGAAAACGGCTTGAAACAAATTTCACACTTGTAAGGTTTTTCTCCAGTGTGTGTTCTTTTATGTTGTTTCAAATTAGCTACCTTAGAAAACTGCCTAAAACAAATTTCACACTTATAAGGTTTTTCTCCTGTGTGTATTTTTTTATGTTCCTTCAAAGCACTTGCATGAGCAAACGGCTTGAAACAAATTTCACACTTGTAAGGTTTTTCTCCAGTGTGAATTTTCATGTGTTCTGTTAAGTTGCCTACTGAAGTAAACTGTTTAGTACAAATTTCGCACTTGTATGGTTTTTCTCCAGTGTGCGTTCTATTATGGTGTTTCAAAGTAGATGACAAAGAAAACCGTCTAAAACAAATTTCACACTTATAAGGTTTTTCTCCAGTGTGAGTTCTATTATGTTGCTTCAAAGTACCTAACAGAGAAAACCGTCTAAAACAAATTTCACACTTATAAGGTTTTTCCCCTGTGTGTACTTTTTTATGTTTATTTAAACCACCTGCTTGAGTAAACTGCTTAAAACAAATTACACACTTATAAGGTTTTTCTCCAGTGTGTACTCTCGAATGTTTTGCCAAGTTAGAGGAACTTGTAAACTGCTTAGTGCAAATTTCACACTTGTAAGGTTTTTCTCCAGTGTGTGTCTTTTTATGTTGTTTCAAATTACCTACTATAGAAAACTGTCTAAAACAAATTTCACACTTATGAGGTTTTTGTCCGGAATGTAATCTCGAATGGTTTGCCAAGTTAGAGGAGTTAGTAAACTGCTTAGGGCAAATTTTACACTTGTAAGGTTTTTCTCCTGTGTGTATTTTTTTATGTTGATATAAACCACTTGCATGAGAAAACTGCTTGAAACAAATTTTACATTTATAAGGTATTTCTCCAGTGTGAACTTTCATTTGTTCTTTTAAATAACTATCATGGACAAGTTGCTCCATACATTGTTTTTTATTACATGAATCTATTTGTATTGTTTTCATAGTTTCCAAAGTTTTCTTCTCTTCGAAAAATCCTAAAATAAAAACTAAAATTAAGAGGAAAAAAGGTAAAAAAAGAAAGTCCCAACTGAAGACTTCTTTACAAAAACAACATATCGTATATATGGTTCAATAGTGCCACAACTGCAAAAAATTCTAATTTTGAGTTAAGGCTTTAAAAATGTTGCCTATATAATACCCCATCTAATGCAAGGCAGCCTTAACTGAAATATTGTTTTGGATAAGTATAAAGTAAGATACTTCGGTATTACACTGTAGAGTGTAGAGTTTTGAAATGCAATTTGGCCATAACCATGATACAAAGAAAAGAGAAGAATAACTTTATAATTTGCTAACGAAATTGTAATTTTGAAGCCAGTCATTCTAAAAATAAATTATTTACAAGGCATAACTCGTTTGCTACAGAACGTTTTGCGAAAAATACTTTCTTGAAATTATTGTATTTTGCACTTGTGGCACTATTAAACTAGGTGTGCGATATCTGTATTTTTAATATTTTACATAAAATAGAAAAAACCTTAATGTCTTCAAGAATTGGAAATTTTAATGATATTATTTATAGATATTCTAGAATTATGTGCATTTGTTTGAATGTGTAGGTTAATTTCCATTGAAGGTGGTTTTTTAGAAAAATAAACGGAAATCTTACATTGGGGTAATTCCAACAATAATCGACACAAGTCGGTGGGGTCACCCTCTCCGATTTGGCTGAAATTTTACACACATGTTGTACTAGACAAAAAAACATGATTGTCAAATTTGCAGACCATAATATTCAAAATGGCGGCCGTGGCGCTTTATTGAATTTTCACGCTTTTTATCAATTTTTTTTCGTATTTCGTTGATTTTTTTAGTACAGCGAGCTAAATATGCTTAAACAAATGTCCACTATATGTTTTCCAACGTAAAATTTCCGGCTGAACACGATCCCGGTGTCAGAATTGCCATATGACGTCATGTAAAGCCACAAAATAAAAGTTGTCTCAGAAATCCTTTTTATATGTTTGAAGCCGCTGCGACCTATAAGAGTCCAAAAAACAAAAAACTAGCCAGACAGAATCAAAGAGCAGAGATCACTAGAGGAAACCAAATGACTTAAATAGCAGTAGAAAGGCTGAGTCTTGTTGAAAAAAGATATCAATAAATTTAAAGAAAGGGATATTCCACAGCTACCAGTTAGGACCTATGGAATGGAGACTGTGATACTTACAAGCTATCAGCCAATAGATTAAGAACAATGCAGCAGGCTGTCAAACAAGCTATTTTAGGAGTTTCTCTGCGGGAACATGTATGAAACAAGAATGGGCAGAGCAGAATAAGGGTGAAAGATGTAAACGACAGATGTAAAAAACAACTGTCATGACAGGACAACAAGAAAAATTGATAAGAAACATCATACATACATTAAAGAGCATGAAAACACAATAGTGGTAACAGAAGACCACAAAAATGGTAGCTAGACGACATCCAAGCAAAAATAGGGAGAAACGAAGAGTGGAGAATTCATGAGAAGGTTTTTGTCCAGGAGTAGTTGCAAAGAGTCTGAAGAATAAGAATCTCCAATATCAATTGTAGAATTCTCTTTTTTCAATTTTTTTATGGCTAAATAACTTGTTAACTTGGGCCATCGTAGGTTTATTTTCTTTTATATATTTTGAAAATGTTAGGAAACAATTTATCATAAAAACTAGACTACATCTTTTTTAAAATTGAGTAGGTATACTTATATTTACTGAAATACTTAGTATATTAAATTTGGCAAAACCTAAATTCATGATTTCAAAAATATCAATTGAAATAATTACATGAATAATAATGAAACAAATGTGGGTATCATGAATAAAGTAAATCCTCCTAGTGGTGAGATATGAGTAACAATATAATGGCTTACAGAGATCCTGGCCTACACCAAAAAATGGAGCATTGGTGTTGGTTGGGTAAACCATGCAGGACATAATGCAGATAAGGCATTTAGGCACATTCGAAAATATTTTCAGACTATAATAATGAAAGTATGGCAATATGAACTGACAAACATCTTGTCTGTGATAAATGCAAAAGTTTATGAACCCTCAATACTAAAAAAAATTGAAAGCTTCAAATTCTGCAGTTTTTTTAGGACTATAGCTAAAATGATTCACTGACACCCACTTTAAATCGTTCACCAAAATTGCTACAAAATAAATTTTGTCTCAACAAAACACTAATTGTGTGTTAAAACTCACCAGAATTATTCCCATTTGATTCATTCTTGAAGTCCTCCAGATCAACAGAGGTAGTAGATATCTGACTCTCTATATAACTTGGATCACCTTCAACAAACTCTTCCTTAATTTCTGCTTTTACTGCTACAGCTAATCAGAAATAGGAATTACATTACATTGTTTAGTACTAATTGTTACTACTTGTATTACCTTCATGTTTATTCTTCAAATCCCCAAGATGTGCTTTGGGTAACTGACTATCTATATGTCTTTGATCGTATTCAACAGACTCTTCCTTAATTTTAATGGTAAACTCCATAGCTAACAAATAAACTAAACTGAATACAATTATTGGACAGAACAGAAGGCAAAGAAACTGCTGATCATAGTTCTCTACTTATTTAATCTATGGATCATAGTAAAAGTAAATACATGAAGTTAGCTACAAGTTATTGATAGATTTGTATTTGGCAGTGTTGCCATATCACAAATAAATCACGAAAGAGCATGCGATATAATATTAATTAATATGTTACCAAAACATTAGTTTTAAGTTTTTAAAAGAAGTTTAAATAATTTATTATAATTTAAATTAACTTTGATTGTTTAAGCATTTATTCAAGTACCATTTCATCCCAAAATTATATGAAAATAGTCATAGTTGCAGTCTGGCAACTAGTGTTTTCAAAGTTTTGACAGTATTGTCAAGTTTATTTACTAATCTACCAAAGGCCAATTATAATTTTTTTCTAATAACTGCAACTAATATTCATTCGTTCGTGTTTTATATAAATTTAAAAAATATCCGATTTCATAAAATAATATAATAACGGACGATTTTCACATTTGGTCCCATTGAAAATAGCTTCAAATAGCTGTCAATTAAGTTTCACAGAACGAAAAAATGCGTTGGCAGTGTTGCCATGTTCTTAGAATGTATATGTTATATCACAGACCAAAAATCTATTATTTTTGGTCTGTGTCGTCGCTTCAACTGACAACGTGCAAGTATTCGAGCTTAGGAGACATGTAGTTCCTAAAGTAAACTTTTAATTTTAAATACATCCATTGTCATCGACCTACAGTATCAACATTATCTAATGTAAAATGTGACACTTTACCAACCCAAACATGGAAGTCTTATAGACACCATGGCCACAGAATAATAAACAAACAGAATACCCACTCTCCACGGAAAATTAAGTACGCGCATCTCCTCCGCGCAGACGTTCCGCCATGTTTTAGGAGGATTTTAAAGAAATTAGTGTTGTTTATGTGGTGTGCATGGAAAAATTAACCAGGTTTATTTGACTTACGGCAATCATAGACATACTATACAATTATATTAACATTGTTAAATATAATAACATAAATATAATATAATTAAACATAAATATAAACAATTACATAACCACACAAATCATATGTCTGTGTCCTCCTAAAACATGGCGCGCGTGCTGAAAAACTTCAAAGGCGGCATCTGAGAGTGGCCCTTCTGTTTGTTTATTATTCTGTGCCATGGCCCTGATTCTCGACTGAAAACATGTTGAAATCAATATGGCGACGTCGAAATGCGACTTTGCGAACCTAGTGGATTTCAGCTGAACTAACCAAAGGACGTCACTAAATTTCGATTTATCGAAATTAATTTCAACTTCAAGAAAGTGGTTGAAATTTAATTTCGAGTCGAAATTAATCTGATATGACTAGCGGGACTGGGAGAAGCGAGGTTAGGTTCAGTTTAGGCGGTGTTGTTTTGTTTGATTGTTGCAACGAAAACTGAGGCAAAAAGTATTAATATGGCTGCGTTTTATCAGAAATTGTATGTGATTCGGCACATAATTGGTCGAAATTTTAACACCTATAAAAATAGAACTGCGGTACCTGGGGCCCCAAGCCAGATGCTACTGATTATTTTTTAAAATATACTGTGGTGTATGTTGTATTATTAATAAACGTAGGCTTTTTAAGTTTTTATTAACTCTTTTATTTAAGAACCATTACAACATATCGGCATGGCACGAAGTGTCAGCCTTCATTTATCTGTCAACCAACATCAACATAAAACTAATATGACATCTAACATAAAACATAAAACTAATAGAATATACTTAATCTTTTTTTTTTACTATCTATATATACTAGATATACTATCTTTTTTTTTTTTTTTTTTTTTTTTTAGTATACATAATCCTTAAATTTAATTGGTTGCTTAATAACCCTTCCCCTTAAGCAATAGTTTGTTAATCTTTGTAACCCATTATCCTTTAATGTCTCTTCAATGAAAACTTGTTTTTTCTCCTCTGTGAAGTTAATTGAGTGAACTATTTCTGTAATGAACGCATCATCCTCACTTGTAATATTCTGAAAGTTTCTAGACAATAAATCAGCAATATGCATTTCTTTTCCTGGCTTATATCTTACCTCAATATCATACTTTAAAAGCTTTACCTTGATTCTTTGTAATCTTGGTGAATGGACTTCAGACACTCCTTTTTTCATTAAAGCCTCTAATGGACGATGATCTGAATCAATTTTAATATGACGTCCATAAACATAATTATGAAATTTATTGCAAGCCCATAGAATGGCTAGATACTCCTTTTCAATTTGGCTAAACCGTGTTTCATTATCTATTAGAGACCTTGAAGCAAAAGCAACAGGTTTTTGGTTTTGTAGCAAGCAGCACCCTAGCCCATTTTGACTAGCATCAGTTTGAATTACTATCTCCTGAGTTTCATCAAAATTTTTTAACACAGAGTGTGAACTAACCAATTCTTTAATTTTATTTAATGTATTGGAGTGCAATTTTGTCCAAGAGAAAATAACATTGTTTTTTAAAAGTTCCCTTAATGGAGCCGAAATACTAGAGAGATTAGGAATGTAACTCCTTAAATAATTTATCATTCCTAGAATACTTTGAAGTTCTTTTTTATTTGATGGTTCCTTTAAGTTTTTTATTGCTGAAATTTTATCATAATCAGGTCTCATTCCTTCTATGCCAAATATGTTACCCAAATATCTTACCTCATTAACCCTATATTGAATCTTTTTCTCATTAAATTTAACATTTAGCTGTCTTGCCCTATCAATGACTCTTTTTAAATTCATATCATGTTGCTCCAGTGTTTCCCCAAAAACCAACAAATCATCAAAGTAAACTAAGCACCCTGGCAAAATCACCAAAATTTTCTTGATTTAATTTTTGAAAAAATTCTGGAGCACAATTAAGACCCATTGGTAATGTTAAATTTATATGCTCCAAATATTGTACTAAAAGCACACAATTTACTTGATTCTTTTTCTAACTCTACTTGATAAAATCCATCCTTAAAATCTAGTACAGTAAAAATTGATTGATTTTTTAATTGTGTTCTTATTTCATCTAGTGTTGGTATAACACAATATTCTTTTTCTAATGCCAAATTTAAAAACTTTGGATCTAAACATAATCTTAGTGACTTATCACTTTTTCAACAATTACCAAATTGCTTAACCACTCCATAGGCCCTTCACATGGAGAAATCACACCTCTCAATGTTAAACTATCTAGCACTTCCTTTAATTTATTTCTAATAGCTATTGGTACCCTACGTGGTGGTTTAGCAACTGGCAATGCATCTTTTTTGAGTTTAAGGATACATTTTTTTTTAAATTTACCTAATCCTGAAAACACATCAATATTATTTTTAACAAAATCCTCTTTATTATCATATGTTATACTATCAACCCTGGGTAAAATTTTTAAATCTAAACATGATGGAAGACCCAATATTGGTGAGCTTTTATTTCCCTCTACAATAACAAATTTGAGGCTATGAATAATATTATTGACCAAAGAATTTAAATGTACAATACCCAATGGAACAATTTTGAATCCTCCATATGCTTCCAAAATTATTTTACACTTTTCTAAGACTATGTTTTTATCAATTTTATCCAACATATGATTAGGTAAAATGTTGACTTGTGACCCTGTGTCTATTTTAAAGTCAATATTTAGACCTCCTACCTGAATAGTTTCCATCCATTCTTTACTATTCTTAATTTCATTAATAGATATTGTTGCAATCGTCATGTCGGTAATTATTTACTAAGCCGGAACGCCTTAAAAATGCCCAATTTTTTGTGGACTTAGCCGAAAAAGTGAAAACAACATCAAATTTTAATGTTTTCTTTGCTTTAAACTATTAAAAGTGCCCAAATAATCAAAAAAATCAGAAAAAATACAAAAGAAAAGTATTATGGACCAAAAAAAATTACGTAAAAAGCAAAGAAAAGTATATATACATGTCTTAATAAAAAAAACGTAACTAAAACATATTAAATATCACTATTTTTTACTGTAAAATTATGAAAAAATGTGTAAAATTGTTTAAAATAATCAAGATTTTTAATATTTTAAAACAATATGGCGGCCATGCGCAAGAAGTTAAATTTTATGTACTTTTGACATTGTTGCCAGTTTTAACATTTAAAATACCTAAATTTTAAAATTTAATGAAAATTACATTTACATTTTAATATTAAAAATGCAAACCAATAAACCAAATCTAACCCAACAAGAAAACATGACAATAAAACTAAACCAACCTAACCTAACCTAACGCTCGTAAAAAAGCAGTAATAAGAATAAAATTTTGTAACATTAAAAATCAAATTTTTAATTTTTCATAAGAAAATATGATAATAAACGTAAAGAAACGTAACCAAAACTAACCTGACCCTTGTAAAAAAGGTATAATTTTCAGTTAAAAGTAGGAATATAATTAAAAATCAAATTTTTTATTTTTCATAAGAAAATATGATAATAAACGTAAAGAAACATAACCAAACCTAACCTGACCCTTGTAAAAAGGTATAATTTTCAGTTAAAAGTAGGTAATAATAAAATGTTATTTTAATGTCCAATTTGAAATTAATTAGAAAACATAATTTTGAATAACTATGGCAACACTGGTTAAAATTACCATTTTTGACCATAAGAAACAGTTGTCATTCCTGTCATTTCTTGTTGTTTCATGGTAAATAATGGCGAATAATGGCGGTGGCTTTTAAAAATCGGGCATATTTTAAATGGAAATTACATAAAAAATAACGTCTTGCACCGCATAAAAATCATTGCACAATTATTAGTAAGTGAAGCAGAATTCATTAATATAAATTTCATCTCCGTAAACACGGTTCCGGCTTATTACACTAGTACCATTTAAATGTACAATACCCAATGGAACAATTTTGAATCCTCCATATGCTTCCAAAATTATTTTACACTTTCTAAGACTATGTTTTTATCAATTTTATCCAACATATGATTAGGTAAAATGTTGACTTGTGACCCTGTGTCTATTTTAAAGTCAATATTTAGACCTCCTACCTGAATAGTTTCCATCCATTCTTTACTATTCTTAATTTCATTAATAGATATTGTTGCAATCGTCATGTCATCTGCATCCATATTATTACTAATGCCAGTTTCTATTACCTCTCTGACTGTCCTTGAACCACTGCTGCTAGATCCATTTGACATATTGCGGCACATTCTTTCCCAATGCCCATACCGCCAACACCTCTTGCATTTTTGACCATATGCAGGGCACTGCCTAACTCCATGACGGGTTCCACAGCTCTTACAATTGAATATTTCCTGATTACCACTACCACTTTTACTTGTGCTTTGTTGAATGTTTCTATCTGATCTTTGATAACTCTGATTGTATTTTACAGCCTCTATTTTTCCTGTTAACTGTTTCTCAACATTTTTCAGTTGTAATTTTGACAACTCACTAGCTCGACAAATATCCACAGCATCTTTTAAAGTTAGCTTCTTGGGAATGAATAATTTTTCTCTCAATTCTTTGCTGTTGATTCCCATGACAATCCTATCACGTAAAGCTTTATCTATTTCAGACCCAAATTCACAAGACTGTGCTAATTTTTTTATATCTGTATAAAAATGATCAAATGCTTCACCCTCTTCCTGATTGCGAGTATAAAAAACAAATTTTTCAAACATTTCATTTCTTTCTGGTACACAGAATGCTTCTAGTTCATTTAGTACTGTTTGAAAATTACCCTTTTGGACATCTGAAAGTTTTAAAGTGTTTATAACCTCAACTCCTTCTTCACCTATTAAATTTAAAAGAATAGCAACCTTCATTTTGTCTGGCTTTGTGTCCTTTTCAGAGGCAATCAAGTAATTTTCCAAGTTTTGCTTAAACTTCCTGAAATGTTCTGCTATATTGCCCTCAAATTTCATAGGATTTGGCAGCCTCACCTCCATCTTGTATTTTTATTTATAATAGGTCTTACAAAGTTATTTTTGACTTTACCTTTAGTGAAACTTTGTAACACAACAAATGTGATTTTATTTTCCGTTTGACTGCGCCATGTTGTATTATTAATAAACGTAGGCTTTTTAAGTTTTTATTAACTCTTTTATTTAAGAACCATTACAACATATCGGCATGGCACGAAGTGTCAGCCTTCATTTATCTGTCAACCAACATCAACATAAAACTAATATGACATCTAACATAAAAACTAATAGAATATACTTAAAACTAAATATATGACAGTGTAAAAATTAAAGAAATAAAATGTCCCAATATTAAAACTAAATTGGAAACCACAATTTTTGAATGTATTCAACAGGCTGTAATGGAAGATAGAAATAATAAATAATTTGGTTGTAATAATTTATTTTAATTCTACACTCTTATTTGGAGATATAAAATAATCTTTAAACTCATCAAAAATTTTTAGAGCGGTAATGTATTGTTTTTAGTAATACCAATACTAAGCTGCAGTAAATTTAAAAATATAATATAACCACAAGTCAAAAGCCATCATAATTTCTTTTTGGTCCACAGACAATTTAGTGCCACCATCACCAACAGCCTCCATCCATTTTCTTTCAATTCAAAATATAATCATTGAGAATGGCCACTAAAAATTTAACAACTCAAACAAGAAACAAAAATCGTAAAATGTAAACAAAACAAACATTTAACAAGCGTGTAGCGTGCAGCCAATAAACAAGACGGCCAGCCCAAATTCTGAGCAGTGTCAAAATGATAAAGTAAATGTCCCCACTTTTAACTAAAATCGAAATGAATGAGAATCGCTAGCGATTGCGACTGTCATGGCGTAGTCGCTTTTAAACTTCGACATCGAAATGAAATAGAATCAGGGCCCATATTTATATAGTTAGCAACAAATACTAGGCACTGAAGATGATCCGTAGTGATCGAAAACGTTCTGCCAGAACTTTAAATGTGACGGCACTTTTTTTAAAAAGTTTTAACTTGTTTGTTTTATACCTAAATACACATTTGTGAAGTGTTTTAACTTCTGTTTTTTTTTTAAAGATGGTATACAGCCAATTACGGGGGTTTTCCCATTAATTTTTACAAATTTTATACTTAAAAGATTTTTTCTCTAGTGTGCATTCTTCTATGTCGTTTCAAACTAACTGTTACAGTAAACTGCTTAAAGCAAATTTCACACTTGTAAGGTTTTTTTCTAGTGTGCACTATCAAATGTCTTTTCAAAGAACTCGGGTCTCTAAACTGCCTAAAACATATTTCACACTTACAAGGTTTTTCTCCAGTGTGCGTTCTTCTATGTCGTTTTAAACTAACTGCTACAGTAAACTGCTTTAAACAAATTTCACACGTATAAGGTTTTTCTCCAGTGTGCGTTCTGCAATGCCTTTTTAAACTAAGTGATACGGTAAATTGCTTAAAACAAATGTCACACGTGTAAGGTTTTTCTCCAGTGTGTGTTCTCAAATGTTTTTTCAAATCACTTTTTTGAGAAAATTGCTTAAAACAAATTTCGCATTCGTAAGGTTTTTCTCCAGTGTGTTCCATCAAATGTATTTTCAAACTACCCGCCATAGTAAACTGTTTAAAGCAAATTTCACACGTGTAAGGTGTTTCTCCAGTGTGCGTTCTTAAATGCGTTTTTAAAGCACCTGCTTGAGTAAACTGCTTAAAACAAATTTCACACTGGTAAGGTTTTTCTCCATTGTGAGTTCGCCTATGTCGTGTTAAATTACGTGCTACAGTAAACTGTTTAAGACAAATTTCACATTTATAAATCTTTTTTACAGTCTTAACTTTCATAGGTCCATTTAAATGGTGTTGATTTATTTGGTGTTCTTGATTACAGGATTGTTCAGGTAATATTGTCATAATTTCTATTCTGCTCTTGTTTTGAGGCAAACCTAAAACAAAAACTAAGCTATACATTTTTCTCCAGTTGAAAATGAAGAGAGTGTGTGTACCGGGTGGTCCAATAAGCCGATCTCTCGGCTATATATCAGAAACTATTCATGTTATAACTTTAGGAGAAAAAATTCCTTAGTAAAAGTGGCTAAGAGAAATCGCTGGAAATAACTTTCAAGTTTCTGGGTTAACCGCTAAGGGGCGTAACCTGTGAAGAAAACTTTGGAAACCAGTTTTTTAAGAAATATGCCCAATTATAACAAGTGTTAAATAAGTAAACTAAAAAGAGGCCTAAATTCTGCATAACGTTGTTCAAGTACTTTTTTTTATTTTTTCAAATAAAGGGTGGGGGAGAGTGAGAAAGTATTTGTGGATAAATACCTATAACTTTGGTTTGCATTAACCTATTTTAACGAAATTAGTGTCATTAGAAAAAGTGTGGACGAATTAATTTACATCTACTATAAAATAATTGCATTTAGTTTTAATTTTCATAGGTAGAGGGTACTTTCGAATAGAAAAAATTAAAATTTTATTTTCTTCAAAATGTTTAATATTGGAATAACACAATTAGGAAACACCTATTGGTTGTAAATTATAATGGAACTGGATTAAATTCGTAACAAAATGGCGCATACCGCATGTAAATAGCTTTTGTCCAACTCGAGATATGAATAAAAACGCAATAACATAAGTAAGTATAGTACTGACTCACCCTGTATTATAAATTAAAATAAAAAAAAGTAAGTAGGTACTTTCAAATTTTTTTATAGCAGAAGAATCTTAATGTTGATACCTATTTTGACCATTGTTATTTCATATGATTAAAAATAGTTTTTTCGAAACTAAGTAGGCTACGACAATGAATTTGACGGGAATATTGTTTATTTATTGACAGAAGTCAAAACATTGCTAAGAAGTGTTATATTATAATTCAAATTAAAGATAGCACTTTTTCAATAGATATTAATATTGGTAATATTAGTACTTAATCATCAGTACTAATAATTCGTGATGAGTATATCAAAATGCAGAATTGTATGATATGATTGGAGTTTATTTCGAATGTCACCAAAATACCGCTATTGCCTCACGTATATATTCTTTAAGATATCCTGACAGGAGAAATTATGGCAAAGAAGTATTTGAAAGAAGAACAAGAATATTAAGAGAATCTGGTAGTTTCTCTTATCATCACAGGTTATTTTTTCATATTATAAAGTGAACGTTTAAGTCAGAAACTTGGAATTTCCTTTAAGGCTCATCCTCGATAATTCTAACGGTAAATTTCAGTTTGCTATCTCTATTTCAAAAATTTCTTTCTTTACGAAAACAAATCTGTCATGAAGTAATATTCTAAACTTCGTATCTCACTCAAGCCCAGGTCAAAAATGCGTTTACCTTTTACTCGAGCAGATTATACACCGAGACAACCCCTGCAGTGACAAGACCATAAATCTCTTTAGTGGTGTTTTGAGTAAATATAATAACAGATCAAAGTAATATAATCTATTCATAAATTTACAATGTAACAAATGTACATACATAATTTATTTGTTATTTTTTTTTTACGGAAAAATTGGCTGTCTGAAGTTTAACGTAGATTAAAGTTTACGGAAAATAAAAATTATAAAAAAAAAGATTATTATTATATATCATAAAAATTTGATTACTATCACGATCATTAAAATTGATAAAATGAAACGATATAAATATAGAATTATGTCTAATGTTTCTTCAGAAGGTGTTTCAAATAAAAATTATAATAAAAATCTTATCTAATTAGTATCACGATCATTAAAATTGATAAAATGAAACTATATAAATATAGAATTATGTCTAATGTTTCTTCAGAAGGTGTTTCAAATAAAAATTATAATAAAAATCTTGAAATATTTGTAGCATATTTTCCCACAGTTCCATATATTTATCAATCTTTTCGAATAAAATATTTTTTGGGGTCCATACCGCAAACTAACAGTATTCTCTATTCGATATAAACAATAATAACAAAATAACAAAATAACAAAATAACTGCCCTTGCACTGGATAATAGTAATAGAAATCAGTTCTTTTTAAAATTTCTTGAAGGAAGGAATAATTTAGTTACGCTATCATTTCCAATTTTGATTTTTGATATTGAATTTCATAGGTTAGGATTTATTACACCAAAATCTAATAAAATATACCATGACACAAGAAATAGTTTCAGGATAAGTTTGATGTGTTGTTTATTATCATTCAGTAAGAGACTAATTTACTTCTTACAATGCTAATCTAACAGACAATTATTATTGTCAAATGAAAGAAATAAGATAATTTACTTGTGTGCTTGTGGTTAGTAAACGTCGGCCCTATGCAACTAATTGTCAATAGAACGGAGTACAAAAGTTTAGATTTATGAGATTTATGAGGAGCATTAATGAAACTTAGATGCATACTGAGTACTTATTTCAAAAATTTACAACTAAGGATTTAATTTGTTATATGTAAATATAGATCTAGAGAAAATGGGAGTGCGACAATGGGAATTACTGGCACAGGACCGACAAACATGGAAGGCAATAGTAACCGCGGCAAAGACTTACGAAGAGTTGTAGGGCAATTGATGATGATGATGAAATATACTGTATAACTATTTATATGGATGTGAAATATGGATCATGAAGGATAATATGATGGATATTTTAGGATGTACGTTGAAAAATTAAGGCGAATATCGAGCACAAATTTAATAATCAAATCTTGCAAAAGTACTTTCGCTTTCTACAGCATCATCAGGGGCATCTGAAATAAGCCAAGAAAAGTTTTTTTAAATGAAGAAAATTAATAAACTTCGATAAAAATCTCGAAGTTAATGGATGATAAAAGTTTTTTGTGATTAACATTTTAGACTTACTTCGTCAAATTTGGGCTATCCAGCAAGCGCAGATGCCCCTGATGATGCTGTAGAAAGCGAAAGTACTTGGGCAAGATTTGATTATTAAATTTGTGCTCGAAATTTGCCTTCATTTTTTAAAGTTCATTTATTCGAGCATTCAACCTTATATCAATAATTTAGGATGTGACTCAGGTATATGATAAAGTATGGCGAAGACGCCATAACTATAAACTAAGACTACATTTACCAAAACGATACTCTCAAATAATTGACTCCTGCATCTTGGAAAGATATTTCAGAAAAAAAAAACAGGAAGAAACATACATGGAATTGACAGATATTACAGCAGGGCTGCCACAAAGAAGTGTCTTTACCTTTTGTATACGTGTTGTATTATTGTCCTAGAAAATATACAATTGCAACATTTACCGAAGATATTGCGATCATAGCAATGTGCAAAACCAGCAAGGAAGCGACAAAGAAATTACACAGATGTTAATGAAATATATACTCCAGGGAAACAAGCAAAAAATAGACCATGTTCGTGACACTCAATAATCCAGGTCGCTGACAACTTTTTTAGTTATTGTAAACCTCTAGGAAAAAAGCCTTCTTGTTTGTTGCCTTGAATCTGGAACTGTTTTTTAATTATTGACAATTTAATGCAAAAAACGCGACTGTTTCTATGATTATTGATACTAGTATTAAAAAAATAGATTTTTGGAAGAAAATTGTTTTGCACGAATTGTTTAAACAAACTAGACTATTTAATAATTAATTAATATATAAACAAATTACTAATTCCTAATGTACGTAGAAATTACATACAAATTAAAAAAAGAATGATCAAAATCCATTGAGTAGATCCGGAGATATAGAAAAATGTATTAGTTTGAAATTGCTTGTTTGGTATGGATTTGTAGGTTCTTTCTAGTCACCATTTGAACTACATTTTTGAAAATTCGTAGAGGGTCATGTAAAGGTACAATGTTTGTGCAAATTTTTTAACAAAAAATACAAATCCCATTCCTTAACATGGCAAAAAATGAGGTTCCTTAATTATTATAATCAAATTAGCTGTGAATTATCATCTTTTCTTTGACTTGATCTACTACTTGTTGTAATTGGTCGTAAAACACTTCCCTTGTTGTTTGAGGCTTATTATTTTCTGGGCCGTATACTCCGATAATGTTCAGGTTTTCCTTCTCCATTCTTATCTTTGATGTTACTATTCTTTCTGATATGTATTGACACTCTTTGATGTAATTTTGATACCTTTGGTGTATTAGTAAGGCTACACTTTCTTTGTCCCTGTTTTCTTTTGCTACTCCACTGTAGATTAGTATGTATTCACCTAATTTTGATTGACCTTTTCCTTTATTTTTTGTTTGCTGTAGAGCACACATGTCTATTTCTTTCTCTTTCAACACTTGGGTTATTTCTTGGTCCCTTGAGTTGAGTGATCTGATATTCCAAGTAATTCTCATCTGGGTTTTGGATGTTTTTCGCTTGTCCTTATTTCTTGCCGTAGTCGTCTTCATAGTATCAATCAAGTTCCGAGACTGTACATTGTTTCTTTGAGCAGTATTTGATTTTACGATTGGTAGGTTGCTGAGCAATAAATATAAATAATTAAATTTCATATTCAAATACTGCAAAATATTTGGTTATTACTCTGAGCTCATGTAAAGAAGAAAAGAAAATAATAATTCTGATTGAAATACAAAAAAAAATGTACTGGATGATTGACCAAAACTCTACGCTGTTTCTATATAATAAATTATTATTATATAAGCAAATACTGAAACAATTGTATTATTATAAAAACAGTATAAATATTTAGAAGGAAAATGGAAAATCAACAGAAAATATTTCTATACATATAAAAATTTAATAAAATTATAGGTAAATTATACTTACTGCTTATTATACTGTTATACTTACTGCTTATTTATATAAAATTTCCTATTTTAAATACAATAAACACACTGGTTTGTCAAAAGTCGGAATAAGCCCTAATAATGTTATTCAACTTTATTTATCCTCCTCCGAGGGTTTTACCTACCTGGCGAGAATCCTGAAGCTACCGACAAGGACACCCTGTGCTGACGGAGAGAAAATTGCATTTAGCAGAAATTTGAAATTTTTTAAAAGTTTATATCAAATAGCTGCTTTGTGTTACACTTTATGTTAAAAATAAAAACAGATTCGGACAGTGGGTCAAATTCTGTAGTGCCCTATTTCAAAAAAAAAAAAATTTTACGTTTATTTTAACCAAAAATATTTGAAAAAAAAAATATTGTTTAAACAATTTATTAATTTACAACCAAATAGTGCACTAGAACTTTTTTAGACCTTCCATATAAAAAAAGAATCATCTCAATATCTGCCATAGTTTTTGCGCTATTTGATATAAACTTTTACATTGGAATTTACCTATGCCCAGAATCGCGAGGATCGGCCTTAAACTTTAGATTCAACTGTTATTTTAATATTCCGATAAAAACGGCAACACGGCGCATTTATCCGTTTCTTAAAAATACTTATGCACGATTTATCTTGTGAAACAATTGTGGATTTTTCAAGATTTTTTGAGTTTTAGTAAATATAGTGGTTTCTTTTTCACCAATACTTGTTGTTCTGTTTTTTAGACTGCATCCTTATTTTGTAGTTCTCCACCAAGCTTTACATGAGAGATTTAGATGCAAGGCTGGATTACTGCAATTGGATGTTAGGTCTGCTGCAGAGGGTTGTGTTAATCTGCATTATTGGGCTTAAGCAAACCGCACTGGATACATGAGGTACAGGTTCAAGGTAGATGATTTATTAATGTTTGGTGTGGTATAGTTGAGGGAAAGATCGTAGGTCCATATTTCTTTGATAGAACTTTAAATGGCTTGGATTTTCTGGATAATCAGTTGCCTGTTTTATTGGAAGATATTTCCTTACAAACAAGAAGAGATATGATATTACAACATGACGGGTGTCCTACGCACTTTTCCAGACGAGTTCAAGATTATTTGTATGCAAGTTATCCAAATAAATGGATTGGAAGGGGAAGTATATTTTCATGGCCAGCTAGAAGATTGAAGGACTTAGTGTACCAAACTCGATCAACCACGTGGGACGACATAAAACAGCGTATTATAAACACGAATTAATGTTTAAGGTTGAATTTATGACATCATAAGTAGTATGAAAAATGATAAAGGTAGAAAATGAAAAGAGGTGATGTGGTACTATCCACGTAATAGTGAAGAAAAAGTATAAAAAATTAGTATATGCTAAGTTGTGTGTGTGTGTGTTTTATTTCCACTGGTTTTGACAACCTATATAAGTTGAAATCCAATAAAAGAAGTAAAAAAAATATATTTTTTGATTGGGTAATGGTGGTTGCCTAGCAACGGTAAGGGACCTGTTGTGTAAATCTCTGAGTTTAAAAATTTAATTAGTAAAATTAAATTATTTTATTTTTAAGTTATTTTAATTAGTAAAACTATTAAAAAGTTTTATGATGTGATAACAAAATATGATTTATATTGTAGTTTTTGATAGTGTTAATATAGTATCTGGAAAACCAGACAAAATAATATGTGTGTGAATATGTATTAGAGAAAGAATGAAATAATAGAGACTATATGTTGAGTTAACTATGAGGGGATTAGATTGGCTGCTTATCTGAGTTGGTTAAGTGAAATGTGTAATATAGGTGGTAATGGGGTCCACAGACTGAAAGTGTCGAATGGATGTGTGAAGATGAATGATGGAGTTTAATTTTAGTAATGGACTTTTAACTTTAAAGATGAAAGTTAATAAAGAAGAATATTGGTGAAGTACAAAGACACGTAAGCAGACCCCAAGAAGTAAGAGACATGAGGAAATAATATGTGAAGAAGTGAGTCATAAAAGAACTGGTAGGAGGATGAGAAAAAAGAAACTGTCATGGGATACGATGGTGAAAGAGGAAGGGGTATGATGAATAGAAAAAAAGAAAATGAGGGGGTGGAAAAATTTAGGTATGGTATATGTAAATGGGTGATTAATAAGAAAGTTATATTTTTCTTTAAAAAGGTTCCAACCCCTTTTTGTGTTTTTTGGGAAGGAAGAGTCTTTTCTTTCATTCAGCAGAATTCTTCAAAGCGGCGTCCTTATTTTAAATAGCTTGAGAACCTTCTTGTGTTTTTTTTTTGACGAGGAGACTCATGTAAGTACCCCTTTTGTTTCATTTTTGTAGTTGCTCCAATCCAAGTCCCCTTGTCATTCACTTATCCACGACCCACTTCTTCTAATAAACCCTGAGTGGCCGTTCGCAAACGTTTCGATTTGTTTTGCTTGCCTTATCTCCACCCCAGTAGTTTCTGTCCCCAATTTTACTCCAGTTTCCAGTTAAAATTTATAAATTAAAATTATTGTAAATAAAATATATAGACAAATACATTTTATATACATCTACGTATATCTTCTTCTTCAAGTGCCGTCTCCATCAATGGAGGTTAGCGGTTATGGTGGCAAATGTTTGTCTATCTTCATATCTAAATGAAGGGAAACTCTTCGTGTCTATCTACGTATATAATAAGTATAAAGTTTAAAAGATTTTGATAAAAATTGGAAAATTAAATATATATTGCTCTAAAGTAAAAGTGGAAAGGAAAGAGTTGAATCTAAAATAATTGTAAAGAATAAGAGAGTATTGTTTATTTAACATCTAACTTTTATAAATGTCACATTTTACACAACTTCGGCTGGCATGGATTATGAACGCATGCAGTAGTGAATCCCAATCCACACTCGCTGTCCCCAGATACGAGTGGTGACTCGCGCCTATTCATCGTGCGCTGCAAGCTCTACCTCAAAAGCTTCCCGGTCATTTTTTTTTAATTACCCGCTTAAAACAAAATTTTCACACTGATGAGATTTTTACCCAGTGTGAAATCTCATTAGATTTTTTAAAAGTATATGCTACAGTAAAGTTCTTAAACAAAATATAAAGACGGTACTAGATTTTTGTTTCAATACAAAGCGGCGGCAAGCCGCTTATATGTATTTCGACCTCATTAGATCTCGTCAGAGCGGTATAGCCACCTCTCTGGATCGAAACAAAATCTATTCCCGTCTTAGACAATAGTTATAAAATAACTATATACGGACGTAACTACGCCATTTAATAACAAAAAGAGAAATCAAACGATTTCTAGCTAGCGAAATCGAATTCAAATTTTGACCACTGTGCTTTCTAAAACTTGCAAAGCAAACAGCTTAATAAATAACTCGACAAGGGAATCTAGGATTACATTCCACCTGCCGTTCATCATGGTCAAAATTCGTAGTGAATCCAATTTCTGGTACTCCAAACGGAGTAAAGAAATAAAATATAAAGAAGGTACTTTTGTCGGTAGATTTTTGTTTCTTAAATTTTATTACGTCGATTCCCTTGTCGAGTTATTTATCAAGCTGTTTGCTTTGCAAGTTTTAGAAAGCACAGTGGTCAAAATTTGAATTCGATTTCGCTAGCTAGAAATCGTTTGATTTCTTCTTTTGTTCATAAACAAATTTCATACATTTAAGATTGTTTTCCAATATGCGATCCCCTATGATTTTTTAAAGAACGTGCTACAGTAAATTTCTTAAAACAAATTTCACACTTGTAAGCTTTTTCTCCAGTATGTACTCTTAAATGTCGTTTCAAATGATGTTTTTCAGAAAACTGCTTAAAACAAATTTCACACTTGTAACACTTTTCTCCAGTGTGGGTTCTTGTATGTCGATTCAAACTAATTGCTGCTGTAAACTGCTTAAAACAAATTCCACACTTATAAGGTTTTTCTCCGGTGTGTATTCTCAAATGTTGTTTCAAACACACTGCTTGAGTAAACTGCTTAAAACAAATTTCACACTTATAAGGTTTTTCTCCAGTGTGTACTCTTACATGGCTTTTCAAATTTTGTTTTTCAGAAAACTGCTTAAAACAAATTTCACACTTGTAAGGTTTTTCTCCAGTGTGTACTCTTACATGACTTTTCAAATTTTGTTTTTCAGAAAACTGCTTAAAACAAATTTCACACTTATAACGCTTTTCTCCAGTGTGCGTTCTTGTATGTCGAATCAAACTAATTGCCGCTATAAACTGCTTTAAACAAATTCCACACTTATAAGGTCTTTCTCCGGTATGTATTCTCAAATGTTTTTTCAAATACTCTGCTTGAGTAAACTGCTTAAAACAAATTTCACACTTGTAAGGTTTCTCTCCAGTGTGCAATCTCAAATGTGTTTTTAACTGACTGTTCTTAGAAAATTGCCTAAAACAAATTTCACACTCATAAGGCTTTTCTCCAGTGTGTATTCCCAAATGTTTTTTCAAATACTCTGCTTGAGTAAACTGTTTAAAACAAATTTCACACGTGTAAAGTTTTTCTCCCTCGGATGTTTTAAAATGACTTATCTGATGTTCTTGATTACAGGAATCTTCGGGTAATTTTTCCATAATTTCTATTCTGCGCTCATTTTGAGGCAAACCTAAAAAATAACCCGAATTATGTAATGTTATGCTGTAAGAACAATTTATGTACAAACTATAGAACCGAAATAAATGTGCAAGAACAACAATTGCGTATAAATAAACGAGATAAATTATAATTTTATTTTGATTTGAAATTGATTTATCTTCAAACATTTTTAGTGAACATTATTAATTATATTTATTAATCAAAAATTTCATTCAATGTTAAATGACCTAAAAATGGTCATTGATGACAAGAAAAAAAATTGGTATATAGGAAAAAACATTTATATCAAAATTATTGTAAATAAAATATATATACATATATACAAAAGAAAAATATGCCACTGAACTTCTAAAAGTCATACTAACAAGCTTAATTTTGCTAAGCGTATTAATTTTGGGGCCCCAAAGATATGCAAAAAAGTTAACCACTTTTACTCCCGGGATTCCCCCTGAAACTCCCCTCGTAGGAGGGTAAAAACGAAACAAAATCGATTTAGACAGAATCTGTACACCGTAGAAAAAAATGTTTCGAATAAAAAAATGTAGATGAGATAACTTTAAACAAAAATGTTTATTAGCATTTTTTGTGTAGAATAAACCGTTCTCTAAGAAACAACGCTTGAAGCGACCGTCGATTTTGCATGTCAATTGCGCGCGCTAAATCAATGTTCGATAAAATTTGTATCAGCTCGACGGTAAAAATTCGATATTTTTTTATTCAAATGACCTATCGACAAAAATCAAGATGAGTTTTTAAAGGTAAAGAGTTTATATTGTGTATGCAGTTTTTGTATTTTGCCGCAAATAAACTCAGATTTTATACAGGTGTTAAATAAATAAACGTGGCGCGATTTTTGCCATTTTTTACGATTCTGACGAGATCAATAGAATCTATCCCTTCCATTGACTGGCTACTAAAAAGTTTTGATTACTATAATTGAGAATCAAATTTGTAGGCAGTAAATTCTCCGAACTGTGAATACCATAAAACGACAACATCGTTGCCAGTTTGTGATGATATATATTCTAACTATTTATAATTTAATCATTGACATGCAGCAAAATTATCATATTAATGATTGTTTTGTATTTGTTAAGGTATCTAATAAAATATATTTTATTTAATAACATCAATACTTATATACCATATAACATATATATATATATATATATATATATATATATATACAGGGTGGTGAATCGTCAAACGGACCATAGGAAACTCAATGGGAAATTCTAAATTGTTGAATTCCTGCTTCCCTAATTATTTCACACCAAAAGTCATGGGAAACTATTTGTAGAGGACTCAAATATGTATCGAAAACAACTGTTAAAATTATTCTACGACTTAAACGTATTCCAAAATTTTGCTAAAATATAATACATTTTTCTGTGAAAAAATGTGTATTACGTGTTGCGTTTTGTCATAATATTGTTTCTGATATTTGACAATATTTAAATCAATTATATTACATTTATCTATGATTTAAATGGCCAAAATTTTGTGATTTATTGTTAAAAAAAAAATTAAGTTGATTAAAAAATGTACTCAGTTGAGAAGAAAAAAGCAATAATAAAAATGTTTTATTCATGTTTTATTATAACATTTGTTATAGTTTTATGTTTAGAAATTATCATATATTATTATTAGGAATAAAGATCACAGTAACAGTATATTGGAATTCATTGAATTATTGTATAACTTAACATGGAATTAAATTTTAGTGAATTAGAATATCTTACGTTAAATAAAGATCCGGTAGTGGCAGGAAAAGGTTCGCGCTATTGCCTGAATACAACGTTATGCGATTTTTCGTCAACTGAGTACATTTCATGATATTGATCGATTTGTAAACAATATAATTTATTGTTCACAAAGTAATAATGTTCATTAGTAGTAGTATTTAGTAAAATTCATTGTTTATAATTTAATCATAAAATAAAAAAATTGACAATTCAAATTGTCAAACATCTGACATTATGATAAAACACAAACGTCCTAATATATATTCTTGCATTACGTGTGGCCTAACTTTTAGGGGTGGCCTGAAAAATGTATTATATTTTTTAAAAATTTTTAAGTACATTTGAGTCGTAGAACGTTTTTAACATTTGTTTTTAATTCAGATTTTAGTCCTCTACAAATAGTTTTTTATGACTTTTGATCTAAAATAATTAGGGAAGCAGCAATTCAACAATTTAAAATTTCTCATTGAGTTTCCTATGGTCCGTTTGACGATTCACCACCCGGTATATTGATAAAGTTGTATTTTATTAATTTTATTTTTTTTTATAATAAATGTAATTTTTATAATATGTGGTTCGTTGTTTAATTTAATATACCTCGGCTAGCTCAATTATGTGTTCGTTCTAAGCAATCTGTCACTGTGTGACGTCGACTCTGTAGTCTCCTGGTAGAGTTCAAAAAGAAATTAAACCAAAATTTACTTTAGACCTTTGATAAATTAACCCAAATGAAGCACGTTATTTATTAATATTGAACAAATTTAATATAAACAATAAAATTCGTCTGCAACTTCGGTTGCCTTTAAAAATTTACAAAAATAGGAATCGTTTAAGTCTTAACGTGGTTTAGTGACGTGACAATAAAAATGTATTGCAAAATGTGGAGACTCTCTACAAGTACCTAAAAACTAAATAAATATTGCAACTTTATAAAGTGTTTAAATGAACTATAAAGAAAAAGAAAATGAACACTTTATTCCGCTGACTATTCAAATATAATCAAAATTTCAAATGATCCCCAAAATTATTGTCCAACCTCACTTTAAAACAGTTCTGATTTCTTTAAAGGAAACTAACTACTCAAAAATAATCGGTGAAACTGGAATATCAATCCTCTCTTCGGAAGTTAAGGTACGTACTATTCTATTTTTAATTTAATGATCATTAATAATTTCAATTTTTAAGGCCTATCGCAATTATGTTAATTCATGAATTTTAATTTTCTCAATTTAAATGACATTTCTATACTCCAATATAATTTATAAGTGAAATTGTTTCTCTTACTCTCTGGAACAAATTTCTGGATATCTCTGCTGTGGAAACTGTGGAAAAACTAAATTCTAATTAGACGAGTTAAAAAACACTCCCGACCTATTCCACAGTTTCAGGGCTCTCCTTCGTCCAAAAAAACCTCGTCGGCGTCCTCTCCAAAAACCAATTCCCTTATTATCGTTGCTAACAGCAACCAACGTTCTTTTTTTTTCTGTCTTCTATTTAAATATTTTAAACCATAAAACTGTCCTGTTTGACATATTTGTCAAGCCACATTACTTTCTCATAATCACTTTAATCACATATAATTTGGGAATTTACAAAAAAAAATGTTTAGATATAAAACTTATTCTATTACAATACTAATTTATTCTTTTCATCTCCACATCATTGTAATTTCTTATTTAACAAAACCCCTATTAATTTAGCTCCCACAGACTGTCAAATAAACTGTCAAGCAGTTTATTTTCTGACGTTTATTAAAATTTCTATGTTTAAATATTTTTTTAAAATTCTTCTTTTTTTTGTTCTTTTTAAGGTTTAGACGATTCACCTATACACTAGGCAACTATACTATTCAGAAATTATTAACACTATACCAGGTAAGTCAAAATTAATTTATTTAACAATTTACTAATCTTTTTCTCTCTTTTATTTCAGAGTCGAACCCACATTGTGATGGCTTCATGAAATTCATAAACAACAAACTCATATAAAAATCCATTAAAGTTGTATATATTTTAACATATTGAAATCATTTCAACATATATATATATATATATATATATATATATATATATATATATATATATATATATATAGGCAAGGGTTTCCTGCCGAAACGTTGATTGATTGCAATGGAATGCAATGTAACATATTTTTATTGAACCTAAACCCAAGAAACATTAATTTTATATTATATATATATATATATATATATATATATATATATATATATATATATATATATAGAAACCATCTAAAGTGCGATAATATTCTTTGTATAAGTCATACATGACAACATCGTATTCTAGGACCGGTAGAAAGGAATAGTAGATCAACGTTGTCATAATATAGAGAGAGATAAATTACTCATTGATTACGTAGCTTAGCATTTAGTAGCGTATCGTTCACACTGTTGCAGTGCATTTTAAAAATTAATCTTAATGTAATATGATATGAGACTTATATTTAACTTTTGAATACTTCTTATCACAAAAAAACACTTCTCAAAAAACTACTTTCAAATAATTCCATAATTTTGTACAAAACATACGAGACAAAGAAACTTTTTATGACATTTAATGACAAACTATAACTTTTTTTGAATGACATTTTTTGTTTGTTACAAAAATTATTAATCGAAAAGGCAGGTAGAGAGATTTACCTGCTGTTATTTCAATGAAAGGTTTCTTTTCATTGAAATTACTTATATTTTAAATATACTAATTTATATAATTAGGAAAATCCAATTCTGAACTTGCAAATTGCATGAAGTGCAGTGAACATATAAACACTAACACATATATATTATAATTAAATAAAATAAATCGAATCGAATATACCTTTATATATAAAAGTTTAAAAGTATTTTAGTTTGAAAACTAGGTTAACAAAATAAACTTTCTTACATACGAAAGTAATCTTGATAAAATGGTTCGACCTCCTATCGCAATCAATATTCTTTTAACGTATTAAACGAGCACTGAAAGACGTATGTGGCGGCCTTCATCATTTTTAGTGGCGAATTTAGATTTCTCATCAAAAAAAAAAACTCCAGCTTACCAAATTTCTTGTTGTTATTCCATGCCTGTCACGAAATATTCAAAAATAAAAGTTTAACTTTGACACCCTTTATTTTGGTTATTAACTTTCGTACTTAAGTAAGTTAGTTTAAATCAGCCTATTTTAATCTCAGGAATCTAAGTTTAAGTTATGGCCATTCGTTACCAAACACCATGTATATTGTATTAATATATATAATAACCCAAATGTCAATAATAATCATATAAAAATTAACATAATTATAAATAGGTACCTATTTATATATTTATACAAGTAGCTTTGTCGTAACTTCTTATGATATTTTTCGTACGCCATTGGAAGACCTAGAATAGCGATGAACCGTCACTATTACTTCCAAGAATTTACTGCCTATATTTGTGGATTCTGACTATAGAGCCTAACCTTACAAGATTTAGCATAAATTTTAGTTTTGCGTTTTAACAACAAATATGAGGCGTTTGAAATATGCTTAAAAAACGTTGGATTTAAACTTTCACACAAAAAACGATCTAAAACATTTAAAACTTTTTTCAATCACACTAGTACGTTTTTCAAAAGAACAAAACTACTGCAATAATCTACACAAAAAAAAACAGTCTTCTTAAATGCATTTTCCGTGGCGTGTGATCGTTTTTAACCTCCTGAGACCCAGAGTATTTTTTAAAATATTTTCAAAGTATTTTGGATTTTTGCCGTTTTATTTGACTTATACTTACAGCAAAAATGACAAAAAAAATATGCCATGGAAAATATGGCTTTTCTCAATGTCATATATATATGACATTGGGTCTATCTATTAAGAAAATAAACTCGAACATAAGAAAGAAAAACTACAATAAATAATCATATTTTTTAACAATCTTTTATTATTCATTATTTTTATAACAATGTATTAGACCGACAGTCTTTGGTATGAAACTTTAAAAAACAATTTCTTTTCCGTGTACTACATAAAAATATCTTACATTTTATACAAAATGCAGTTGCGGTATTTTTACAATTGATCTTTCTGCATCTATTTTGTTTGTCAGCATAGTCCACTAAATGTTCAGCCTTATGAAGACGTTTAACTTCGGCAGGTATGGGTTGAATTTCGACTCTTCTTTTTTTATGTTTTGGCTCCAGGTCTTCGTAGTCGCTACATGTTTCAGAATCGGAGGACTGAGTGTTGTCCAAAATCATCTGCTCTCCCAAATCTAATTTGAATGATCTCAGTTGAGGAATGTTTTTGGTTGGTACATGTTTTTCCTTTAGTACTGCTCTGTATTGACACCAAGAGTTGCAAACTGCTAAATCTAGCATGTGGCTGATGAAACGAATTGTCCACTTTCTTGTACGTGCTCGTGCCGGACAGACTGCCATCATTCTGTCAACAAGGTCAACTCCGCCCATGAACCGCTTATAGTTTTTGATCACTTCAGGTCTATTAACCATTTCGTATTCCTTTTTACGTTTTGACCATCTTCTGCATTGATCTGGGTTGTTAGCAGCATGGTATGTAGACACAATCGTAACAGGTGTGTTGTCTAACCAGCGAGTTATGGCAATACTTCCATCACCTCGAACCTTCGTTTCTGAAGTGCCTCTTGGATTTTTCGTGAACTGTTTTTCTGGTGAAAAGATACAATTCCGAGGGACTCTCCTGTTTACAATCGTGCCTGTTGCGTGGAAACCTCTTTCTAGTAATATATCAGCAAGTTTTATTGTCGTAAAATAACGATCAAAGTAAAGGTGATGACCAGGAACAAGACTTTCACACAAACTCAGAATTGCTGATTCACCCAAGCCATATTTCTGTGCTGTAAGTTCTGGAAATGTTGAATCACCCTGATATACTATCATATCGCATACTAACCCATTGGGATTGGCAAGTACAAAAACCTTAATACCAACAGGGTTTGGTTTTCCTGGGCAATATTGACGAATTCCGCAATGACCGGTGAAAGGTATTATCATTTCATCTATACTTATATTATCAGATCTTATTTGAGCATGACAACCATTTAATATACTGTTGAACAGAGGCAAGACTTTCCAAATTTTGTTTATTCTTTGTTGATCATTCATTTCATCATCATAAACAACCTTTAGAGATGTTCTGATTGTAAAAAATCGGGTTCGCGTCATAGCATTTTTGACGATTGAAACACCATACTTTCTCGACCAATACATTCTAATCGTCGGGAGCTCTATAGCACTCATAACAAATAGGATGCCAATAAATGTTTTTAACTCTTTACTTGTCAACTTCAGCTCTGTTCCTTTTCTTTCTACATATGTTCTGTTTGTTGCTACAGTCATGGTTTCCATCATGCGGTCATCAATATATTGCTTAAAAAAATCTTCGGGAGTCCATAACTGACAATCCATATCTTTATACCTTGGCTGGTAAAGGGGTTTCTCTAGGGGAGTGAAATTACCGGTCCATGCATCAGTTACAACTGGTAATGGTACTGGAGTACCATTACGGCGACCTCCACTACGTCTTACTCTTGTTCTGGCACCACGACTACAACCTGCTCTGATAGATCTACGAAACGTACGTGTTTTTTGTGTTAGTGACGATGAGAGTGATAATACTGACTCAGATGGAGCCTCTGAGGTTTCTTCTGAGGTGTCCGAGTTGTCTGAAGAATTTATGTAGTCAGAATCGTCATTATCTGATTTTGGCGACACAACTAAGTAATCTTCTTCATCATCGGAAAGGTTTAAATCCGATTCGTAAAGAAGCTGTTCAAGTTCGTGTTGAGTTAGTGCTGCAACAAATGAAACATTTGTTACATTTCCGAAAGTCATACAACATTGTCAGTATACATTAAGACCCTATGTAATACCTATATGACATAAGTTAAAGGGGGTTGAGTCCCCATGTAATACCTATATTACATAAAACTATTACGTGCCACAATCAAAATATGTTCTCATGAATTTACAAAATACAGATCGAATAGCAAAAACTGATCATCTAGGTATACAATAAATATAAAAATATGTACAAAAAGTATATGATGACATTAATATTTTATGATTACTTACGTCGTGAACGAGGACGGTAGGCCATCTTTCATACTTCATTTGTTATAATTATAGTGTTATAACTTCACATATTTAACAGTTACATTATACAGGTCCCAACTCTAAGAAAGTAAAGTAGTTTTCTTTGATATCAGTGGTTAAGTTTATAATAAATTACGTGAGATGGCGTCACTAGAAAAGTTTGATTTTTATGTTATAAATATATGACACTAGGCCCCAGGAGGTTAATGTAAAAAATTAAATTCTGCGTGTTTTATTCATATTCCAAATGCCTCATATTTGACAACGCAACTCAAAATTAAAATTTTATGTCATAGGTTTTAAAGATTGATCTCTAAAAATGAAAAATTTACAGTCTACAACCGATTAATGAAAGTGATCAATTTTATTGATTTCACGGGAATCATAAAAAATTGCAAAAATCGCGCTACGTTAATTTATTTAACACCTTTATAAAAACTTAGTTTATTTTCGGCAAAATATAAAAACTGCATACAAAAGCTGCCCTCTTTGCCTCTAAAACGCATCTTGATTTTTGTTGATAGGACATTTGGTTTAAAAGATACCGAATTTTTACCGTCCAGCTGATACAAACTTGGTATATCCCTTAATAAATAAATAAATAAACGTTATTGAACATTGATTTCGTGCGCTTAACTGACATGCAAAATTGACGGTCGCTTCAAGCGTTGTTTCTAAGAGAACGGTTCATCTACACACAAAATGCTTATTATTAAGGGCGGAGCCGTTATTTTAAAATTACCTGATTAAAACAAGTTTCACACTGATGAGATTTTTATCCAGTGTGCAATCTCATTAAATTTTTCAAAGTATATGCTACAGTAAAATTTTTAAACAAATTTCATACATTTAAGATTTTTCTCCAGTATGCGATCCCTTATGATTCTTTAAAGAATGTGCTACAGTAAATTTCTTAAAACAAATATCACACTTTTAAGGTTTTTCTCCAGTGTGTACTCTTAAATGTCTTTTCAAACTATGTTTTTCAGAAAACTGCTTAAAACAAATTTCACACTTGTAATACTTTTCTCCAGTGTGCACTCTTAAATGTCTTTTCAAATGATGTTTTTCAAAAAACTGCTTAAAACAAATTTCACACTTATTAAGTTTTTCTCCAGTATGTGTTCTCATATGATTTTTTAAAGAACGTGCTGCAGTAAATTTCTTAACACAAATTTTACACTTATAAGGTTGTTCTCCAGTGTGTATTCTCAAATGTTGTTTCAAATTAACTGCTCGAGTAAACTGTTTAAAACAAATTTCACACTTGTAAAATGTTTCTCCAGTGTGCGTTCTGCTATGTTGATTCAAACTATTTAAGGCAGTAAACCGTTTTAAACAAATTTCACACTTATAAGGTTTTTCTCCAGTATGGATTCTCATATGATTTTTTACAGAATGTGCTGCAGTAAATTTCTTAAAACAAATTTCACACTTATGAGGTTGTTCTCCAGTGTGTATCCCCAAATGTTGTTTCAAATTAACGGCTTGAGTAAACTGTTTAAAACAAATTTCACACTTGTAAAATTTTTCTCCAGTGTGCGTTCTGGTATGTCGATTCAAGCCAATTGAGGTACTAAACCGTTTTTAAAAACAAATTTCACACTTATAAGGTTTTTCTCCAGTATGGATTCTCATATGATTTTTTACAGAATGTGCTGCAGTAAATGTCTTAAAACAAATTTCACACTTATAAGGTTGTTCTCCAGTATGGATTCTCATATGATTTTTTACAGAATATGCTGCAGTAAATGCCTTAAAACAAATTTCACACTTATAAGGTTTTTCTCCAGT
The DNA here is from genome assembly GCA_918026665.1 of Diabrotica balteata. Taxonomy (NCBI): domain Eukaryota; kingdom Metazoa; phylum Arthropoda; class Insecta; order Coleoptera; family Chrysomelidae; genus Diabrotica; species Diabrotica balteata. Next base: position 207,339,075 of record OU898276.1, on the reverse strand, counting down.
GTGGATTCTCATATGTTTTTTTACAGAATGTGCTGCAGTAAATGTCTTAAAACAAATTTCACACTTATAAGGTTGTTCTCCAGTGTGTATTCCCAAATGTTGTTTCAATGTAACTGCTTGAGTAAACTGTTCAAAACAAATTTCACACTTGTAACACTTTTCTCCAGTGTGCGTTCTTGTATGTCGATTCAAACTAATTGCTGCTGTAAACTGCTTTAAACAAATTTCACACGTGTAAAGTTTTTCTCCAGCGGATGTTCTAAAATTACTTATCCGATGTTCTTGATTACAGGAATCTTCGGGTAATTTTTCCATAATTTCTATTCTGCGCTCATTTTGAGGCAAACCTAAAAGATAACCCGAATTATGTAATGTTATTCTGTAAGAACAATTTATTTACAAACTATAGAACCGAAATAAATGGAATGAAATAAATAGGAAATATGTAAGTTGCAGTTGATAAATGCAATATATTAAGACAAATCGAAGAGGTTTGTAATAGTAAATAATACGAAAAAATTATTCGTCATTTCATTGAGAGTTTTAGAATTATATTGATTAAATAACCAAAAACATTTTTTATTATTAATAATATAAATTTTATGAAACGATTGTTTAAGTTTAGTAGAACAAAAAATAGCAACTTTAAGGTTAATCTGCACCCTATTCGCTCTGTGCGTGACCATGGTAGGGGTACATTGAAACGATGCCAGCGTGCGTAGCGGCGAAATATGACAAAATTGGAATATTGGACAAAATATTTTTACGCATAAATTTTATCAAAAATGTGTGCAAATACATGTTGCGTATTTAATTGTGCTAATAATAGCAAAAACAGTGAGTGTAGTTTTTATAGGTACCCAAAGATTACATATAAATTAGAGAAAAGAAAAACATGAATTCGTGCTATTAATATGAAAAAGTAAATATCACATAATTTCATTTTTATGCAATTGCAATAGGAAAAATTTTAATAATTTACCTTGAATGATATTTCATAAGGCTTTAAGCTAACTGCAGATGACTTTAATTAGATACTCTTTTGCGTGAAAAACTTGATTTGCCAGTACTAGATTTTTCCCTTTCTTTTTCGTTTTGAGTTGAAAAGATATATTATGATGAATTTTGAGAAACCCAGTTTTTAATACTACATTTATTTTGTACATGAACTGAAAAAATATAGTTAAAAAACTAATTTATTAATAATTGTCATTTTTCGCATGTACCTATTTAACAATGTCAAACATATGTCATATTATATATATATATATATATATATATATATATATTTATATATATATATATATATATATATATATATTATATATATATATATATATATATATATATATATATATCCGGTTTTTTAGGCGTTACGCCCGTCCGGTAGGGATCTATGGAGGAGTATCACCGAGACGCAAGCCCTTATCTCTTGCCGTACTGCTTCCACCATAGGCCGATCAGATCCCAGCATATCCTAGTCTAAGCCGCAGATTCATCTAGAATTTTAAACTGCTGCGTTAGACTTTTTGTTTTCCGTACACCGAGCTGGGGCTCGACCCACATCCACTGAACCATTCGACAGTGAAGCGAATGAGAGGCAGCCGCACAGCCCGCTGAGCTATCTGACCGACTATGTCATATTTTTAACCTGAAAATTGGGACTCCAAAATTGTCAGATGAAGGCGGTAGGTGTCGCGTCAGTCACGCACGGAGCGAATATTAATTTTAATTTGTTTCTGATCCTAGAGATGGTTCAGTTACGCCTTAGCAGGAGCATATTGGTATTCGAAAATATATCTCTTTTAGGTATAGTCTAGGCGGATCTGTTTTGGATTGGACATTTTCCATAGGAAGCTATTTTTTGCTAGAATCCCTTCAGGATGTGCCCAATATCGATAATTACGATATGCGCCAGTCGCAACCCTATGCTAAATTTTTTATTTAACAAAATCTGAAAACAATTGAAAATTTCTCATTTCTTTGTTCCTATTTTCGTTTATAATTCGGAAAATATTAATCCTAGAGAAAAAATTATACGAAAAGTTTCGTTATTCAATTTTACACAATATTTCGTTAGCTAGAAATTGAAAGTTTAATGTTTATTGTTGAAAAAATAGCAATAATTGGAAAAAAAGTACAAAAAAATGAAGTTAATCCTTTAAATGTTTTCGACGTTCTAAACTTGACCTACAAGCTCCATATTCCGCCTAGAAAAACTTTTTAATATTGTATAAAACGTGTTCTAAATTTTGTTAAGATCGGTCGGATAAGTTTTGCATAATAATTTTGCAATCCAGCCTACTGGAAAAAAGTTGCAAATTTTCAAATTTATAGTAAGTCCTAAATAAGGCCCTCAGATAGTTGCAAATTTTTTTACATATAAAGGAAGGCTCAAACTTTCAAAAGCTCTTTGTAAAATTCAAATCGGTTAACTAGGAGAGCCTAGAAATTTTTTAAAGTTTTAAACATTTTTTAGGCTTATAAACAAATTGAATAACTTTACGAGCTTTAAACATATCCATTTCAAAATTTATACACTTAAAGAACATTAAAAGACGCTTCTAAAAAAAAGATACACTCGGCTTATTGGTTGCCGAGATATTGAAGGTCAAATTTGGCATACATTTGCCGTGTAACCATAAGTGATAGAGAAAAATTATTATTATTAACATAAGTTATTTATTAACAATTTACAAATACATATTTGTTTACTAAAAGTAACAATTTACTTCAATGTATAGATTGCAAGCTCAAAAAAAACCAGTTTCGAACATTACACAGCAGTATAATAACACGCACAATATACACGTCATTTTCGAATCAAAATATATTCTCAGATCAAATAATGTCATTATTATGATAAAACTGCAGAAATAAATTATTTTTAATGTTAATTATTTTAAAAATTTTGATTTAAAAAAAAAATTCGTTCGCCTTTTAACAATTCAAATTTTTTATTAACAATTTATAAATACATATTTGTTTACTAAAAGTAACAATTTACTTCAATGTATAAATTGCAAGCTCAAAAAAAATGAATAAAGAAAAAATCCAATTATTTGTTTAACATACAATTTTTTCAGTCAGGTACCTAGTGTAGAGTGTAGTGTGTGTGTGTAGGGTAATTGTCTTGATAATTAGCAAAGTCGACGTCATTGTCTTTGCTAAGAGACGCTAATTGTATCCGAACGTCTGCGGTCCCTCCGGTGAGTACCGATCGCACAAGGATAGAAATTATTTTCATTCATTAATTTTTAATAAACGAAAATTTCTCCACCCTGGTGAGATTCGAACTTACGACATTTAGGTTTAAAGGTAGGGTTGTTTATTGCAAATTTCCCAATTTGAAATTAAAAATGTTAAAAGAAAATATGATATTTGAAATCCTTGTCGTCCGAGACATCGATTCAAAAAAAAAAGAGCAAAATTGGTTTACAAGAAGCCGAGATAATGCAATTTTTAGCGCGCGCTATGATTTTGAACTCGCTGATTCACATTTCGAGTGAACGTCCTCCACCACCACCTCTCATGCATTCCAAGCGACATTTTACGCGAAAACGGTTTTTTATTTGTTTTTTTATGTATGTTGCCATGAAGTGCATTACGTAAAACTTTTCATATAAAAAGTACTTGACCAGACGAGGGTATTTGTTTAAAAACGAGCCCTCTATACTTATGGTTACACGGCAAATGTATGCCAACTTTGACCTTCAATATCTCGGCAACCAGTAAGCCGAATGTATATATTTTTTTAAATAAGCGTCTTTTAATGTTCTTTAAGTGTACAAATTTTGAAATTGATATGTTTAAAGCTTAAAGTAAAGTTAATCAATTTGTTTATAAGCCTAAAAAATGTTTAAAACTTTAAAAAATTTTCTAGGCCCTCCTAGTGAACCGATCTGAATTATACAAAAAGCGTTTGAAAGTTTGAGCCTTTCTTTATATGTAAAAAAAATTGCAACTATCTGAGGGCCTTATTTAGGGCCTACTATAAATTTGAAAATTTGCGATTTTTTTTCCAGTAGGCTGGATTGCAAAACCTATCCAACCGATCTTAACAAAATTTAGCACACGTTTTAAACATATTAAAAAGTTTTCTAGGCGGAATATGGAGCTTGTAAGTCAAATTTAGAAAGTCGAAAACATTTAAAAGATTAACTTCATTTTTTTGTACTTTTTTTTCCAAATATTGGTATTTTGTCAACAATAAATATTAAACTTTCAATTGCTAGGTAACGAAATATTGTGTAAAATTGAATAACGAAACTTTTAACTTCTTGTAATTTTTTCTCTAGGATCAATATTTTCCGAATTATAAACGAAAATAGGAGCAAAAAAAATGAGAAATTTTCAATTGTTTTCAGATTTTGTAAAATAAAAAATTAGCACAGGGTTTGCGACTGGCGCATATCGTGATTATCGATATTGGGCATATCCTGAAGGGAGTCCAGCAAAAAAATAGCTTCCTATGGAAAGTGTCCATTATGGTCTGAATTTCTACAGATCCCGCCTAGTCTAGTATACTTATATCAGTATTCATTGGAAAATAAATGTTACAGATGTTAATAATTTTTGGATTTTATATGGTTACTGCTACTGCTTCAAGGTTGGTCTTTAAAGGTATTTGTCTAGATTCCAATGAGTTATTACCATAAATAGAAACCCCTCCACTGGCTTTTTAAAAATCACGTCTGTTTTTATGACTTGTAAATGCCTTTAATTTTACTAATTTTAGGCCAGTCAAATTCATTTCTTAGAGGCATATTATGGAAGGTGAGTGTTTAGTAAATAATAATTTAAACATTTCTAGTTGTGTATAATAACCTTTTATGTTCCACTGAAGAATTGACATTTTTGTTCTATATGTTAATTTTTATTCTTGTACTTGATCACTGTCTAATTCAGAGGAGGAATTTGTATCCAGCAATTTGGATATTTTGCGCTTAATCTTTGTACAACATGTTTTCATTGAACAGAGGGTAGATGTTGTCTAATAATTTTAGTAACCATAGTTCCAATTTTAAATTAATTGTAAATAGCACTTTTCTCATTTTGTTGAAATTTGCTCTAGCCTGTTCTATTCTTATTTTGATTTCCTGATTGTAATCATTTGTGGAGTTAATCATTGTTCCCAGATATGCATATTTGTCCACTTATTCGACGTTGGTTCCGTTTATTAGAAGATTCTCGTTATTTTTTTGAGTTTTCGATATTCTCATAAATTTCGTCTTCTTGATGTTCATTGTTAGACCGTACTCTTTTAAATACTCCGCTATTCTGGTCACCAGTCTCTGAAGATCTTCAATATATTCGGCAAAGATCACAGTGTCCTCCGCACATCTAATGTTGTTAATGGGAACTCCATTTACCTTTATACCAGCTGATTCACCCTCACGAGCTTTTTTCAGGATCTCTTCGGAGTAGACATTAAAAATAATTGGCGACAATACGCATCCCTGTCTCACTCCACGTCTAATTTCAATTTCTTCTGACAGCTGTTCGGTAACACATACTTTTGCTCACTGTTTATAGTATAAATTATGATATGATCCTGAGGTCATTGTAGTCAATCTTATTTGATTTCAGGACATTCATTAATTGTTCATCTCATACTTTATTATCTTTTATCTCTTTTATTCTCTTCTTTGTATATGCCCAAACCATCTCAGTTTCTGTGCATTAATAAATTATACGGCCCTTTATCGGGCCGTGTATTCTCATAATTTTTCTTTCAATAATTCTTAGTTTAAGACTGTGTTGCACTGGGCCGAACATGTGATAAGAATGGGAGAGGATAGGCTACCAAAAAGAACACTGAATACTAGAATGCAGGGAAAGAGACTGGTTGGAAAGCCACGAAATACTTTGAATACTAGAATGCATGGGAAAAGATTGGTTGGACAGCCAAGAATGTGAGCCGCATGTATGCCATATGGCCATCTGCTCGGAATGTGTTAAAAGATCATTTTGAACAAAAATGTTTATTAGCCATTATGTATTTAATACATATATTTAATGTATATAGTACTGAAGTGAATATTTTCAGGCTCATTCATGGATATCTGCATGCATGTTTTGCAAATTTTAAATGTATAATTATCCAAACCCTAGTAATTAGTATTCGAATAAAGATATAGTTAACAATTCGTACAATATTAAATTATATAATTATATAGTAGTTTTAATATTATTGAGTCCGGCCCTGATGCCACCGCCATATTGGTATGATCGTTAGCCACACCTTCTAACGCCCTTTTTAATATACACGTTAATATGCTCATAGCTTTTCCATAGATACTAAATCGATGGTAATCCCATTCGTTCTGGCTACAATGTCCACGTCGTCAGTATATGCTAGCATTTGGACTAATCTATAATTAAAGTTCCTCTGCTATCTAAATTAGCGTCACATACGACTTTCTCTAAGGCTATGTTAAAAAGCTGACAGGCCAACGCGTCTCACTGCCTTTACCCCAGATGTATTTTAAATCAAATTGATGAGTCGTTCTGTATTTTTACTGCTGATAGCATTTGGCCATCCTCACATGAGTTTTTTTGAAATTCCCAACTCATCCATAGCGTTGTAAAGATTGGTTTTATGACACTGTGATATCATCATCATCACGTAGCGCTACAACCCTGGGTGGGTCTTGGCTGACTGTACAACTTTTTTCCAATTTGTTCGGTCTTCCATCAACCTAGGATCAAATGGAATGTTCATTTCCCGGAGATCTGCTTGGATGTTATCTCTCCATCCCATTCTGGGACGTCTGAGTGGTCTTTTGCCTGTGGGAATCTCCTCCCATACCAGTTTTACAAGTCTTTCGTTATGCTGTGATTTAATTTCTTGGGCAATATCGGCGTCATTGTAGAGTGCTTTTAATTCGATATTGGTTCTGATCTTGTACTGGTTTGTGGTGATGTCATGGTGAGATCCGAAAATTCTTCTAAGTATTTTTCATTCAAAGCGTCTGAGATTTTCTTCGTTTGCTTTGGTCATGGTCCACGTTTCGCATCCGTATGTTATTACAGATCTGACGATGGATTTATATATTTTGATCTTTGAACTTCTTATAAGATTTTTCAAATTTTATGAGCTTATCCAGTGCAAGTAGACAGCGGTTTGCAGATTGGATTCTGTCTCTTATTCCTTCAGTGACATCGTTGTCAGCTGTGATTACGGCCCCCAGATACTTAAAACGTTATGATACTGTGATAGACAACTTTAAAATCGACAAGCATATGGTACATGATAAAAAAATAAAAAATCCCTCAAATATTTAACTACTTTTAATTTTATACATAAAATTTTTAAGGAAGTATCACATACGGATACTCGCCAATAACGTAATGAACCTCGCAGTTTATTGATTAAAACAATGTTCGGATGTCCTCGCTATTCTACTACTATGGTCTGTTTTTTAACCAGGAGGAGTAATTCAAATTTTCCGCGCCGTAATTCTTGTTTGTAATTGGTCCAACCGCAGGCAAGTTTACTCCGCTAAATTATGACATATTGACACTAATGACATTTGTGATATTTTAAAATTCAAAATTTATATCGACGATTTTTTGTATTTTCTGCGTTATTCCTTACATTCATAGATTTTTCGTTTGCATTTATATAAAGAACAGTTCTTTTCAGAACTATTTAGTGTTATTAAGATAACAATATGGATTCAATGCCAAGTACTAGTAATTATTCTTCACCTTAAAAACGCCGAGTAGATTTGGGTCATTTATCAACAAATAAGAAACAATGTTTTATAAACATGTATAAAAAAGCCACGGTAGCAAAAGTAAAACAGGCAACAGGTTAGTTTTGCAGACTAGTTATTATTAAAATCAAAACTTACAAGTAATGTGCTAATTTTAGGTGTTGCGAATTCAACTATTAACCAAACAATTAAAGAATATAAGCAGACTGGTGATATGCGAATATTATTTAAAAGTATGGTTAAGAAGCATTTTCATTTGTTTTCATCACAATAAAAGAACATTAGTAAAGTAATATTGTGTTTTAGTTTGATTGCATTGATGCAGTTGGTTTTGTTCTTCCTGGTTGTAGATAATCACAATTTTATTTATTGATAACAAATGTTACAAAACTCAAGAATCCAGCATTAAAAAAATTGGAAGTACACACTTATTTATACAAAGTATCTTTTTGAATTATAGTGCTTCAAATAGAACCTAAAGATATTGATACATAAGTTAAACAAATCTATCTAATGAGGTAACTGATTACCAAAATACCACACTTATATTTGAACCATAATTTATTCTGTGATGGGAAATATGAAAAAGTGAATTTTAAAGCAGTGAACGGGAAGGAGTATGTAAAACAAATTGCCTGAAGCAATTCAGGAGATTGGATTATTAAGCTTAAAAATAATGATCAAAGTCAAAGTTAACTCTTCTGGTAAGAAAGAAAAACCTATATTCAAGAAATTAATCACATCAGAATAAAAATATGGTCTACACAGTTTAAAAGAACAGTATTTCAGAAAACTTTTAAACTCTCTCTAACTTTTTGATACACGCATTTGCATAGCTTTGTTGCATACTTATTAGATCTATTTGCAAATTAAAAGACAAATTTATGTGAAAACCCAAACTTAGATGAATGTGAAAAATGTGAAAAACGTCCTTTTTTTATTGTAATATGTATTGGAAGTGAATTAAAAAAAAATTATAATTCAAACATAAATTAACAAAGTTAGGTTAGAATTGACGTGGAAGGTTGTCCGATATTGATTACTCGATTACCGCAAGGCCGAGATAATCAACAAAAAAGAAGATGTATTTGGTGACTTTTCTAGTAACTTTCTTGGGTGTGAATCTGTCTTTTTGGTTTTACTCCTCCTGGTTAAAAACAGAGTATAGTAATTATGTAAATGTAAAATTTGCCGTAAGTGTGAAATTAGATCCCAATACACAACAAACAGCCAGTGTCATTGTCAAATGACATTGTCCACAGTATATCACCAAACGTATTTTTAAAATACCTGAGGCAGTGTAGACTCATAAAGGTTATACAGAGTGTATTATTAAATGCTTTTTCAAACTCTTTGCTACACTAAATTCCTTCAAACAAATTTCACATTTGTGAGGCTTCTCTCCAATGTGCGACCTGATATGATATTTCAAAGTGCTCACTTGAGTAAACTGTTTAAAGCAAATTTCACACTTGTAAGGTTTTTCTCCAGTGTGTATTCTCAAATGCTGTTTTAACTTAGCTGCTTGACTAAATTCCTTCAAACAAATTTCACATTTGTGAGGCTTCTCTCCAATGTGCGACCTGATATGATATTTTAAAGTGCTCCCTTGAGTAAACTGTTTAAAGCAAATTTCACACTTGTAAGGCTTTTCTCCAGTGTGTATTCTCAAATGCTGTTTTAACTTATCTGCTTGACTAAATGACTTAAAACAAATTTCACACGCATAAGGCTTCTCTCCAGTGTGAGACGTGATATGATATTTCAAACTACTTATGTGAATAAACTCCTTAAAACAAATTTCACACTTGTGAGACTTTTCTCCAATATGCGATCTTATATGATGTTTCAAGTGACCTACTTGAGCAAACTGTTCAAAACAAATTTCACACTTGTGAGGCTTTTCTCCAGTGTGTATTCTCAAATGCTGTTTTAAACAACCTGCTTGACTAAATGACTTAAAACAAATTTCACACTCGTAAGGCTTTTCTCCAGTGTGTATCCTTAAATGCGTTTTCAAATTTCCCTTCAGACTAAATTGCTTAGAACAAATTTCACACTTGTAAGGCTTTTCTCCAGTGTGTATCCTTAAATGCGCTATCAAATTTCCTTCAGACTAAATTGCTTAGAACAAATTTCACACTTGTAAAGTTTTTTGCCAGAGTGCTCCCGCAAATGTCTTTTTAAATATTTTGATACTGTAAATTCCTCTAAACATATTTCACACTTGTACGAATTTTTTTCGGAGTCTGTGGTCAAAGATTTTGCAGATTTACTTTGAATCACACTCTGAAGAAAACCTAAAATAAAAATCAAACTATATAACTTGAATGACGATACTAATAATAAAACTATGATATAAAAGAACTTTGAAAAAATGAAAGGCAGATATCGAGCACCGTTTTATTAATTAAATCTTGTCCAAGTACTTTCGCTTATAACAGCATCTTCAGGGGCATCTGAAATAAGCCAAGAAACGTTTTTTTAAATGAAGAAATTGATTAATTTCGATAAAAAACTCGAAGTTAATGAATGATAAAAGTTTTTTTGTGATTAACGTTTTAGACTTACTTCTTCAAATTTTGGGCTATCCAACAATTGCAGAATGTCATAAATTTAAAATTAAACATAAAATTGAACGTAACACTACACTAAACAAGGACAAACAATTTAAAATTATTTAAAAAAAATAGTGGAAGCTACATTATGGTCGGCAACAGGAGAGAGAATGTCTCTCGGTATTAACGGGAATGTTAAGGTGACATGTGACATATGACAGCTTGGATGGTCAATCACAATCATGGACATGTGTCCATGATATATGTCACACACTAAACCCTGTCTATATAGTGTTTTTGTATAACTATAACCTGTTACTAAGCTAGTATTAAAATTGGTAGGTATTATTGGGGGTTAGGTTAAGGGGGCGTCGCAAAAAAATAGCAAAGTCCCAAGAGCGTCACAGTATGAATAAGTTTGGAAGCCCTGGTCTACATCATGAGTTTTTTTACCAAATTTTAGCGAAAAATTTAAATTTTTTGAAAGCTTTTAAAATTTTTAAGATTCGTTTAAAAGACTGTTTCTAATGCCACTCTAAAAAAATATATATTATTGGTTGAGTGTCAAATATTATTCTTATCTATTTTTATAGGTGGGGCATCGTAATCAATATATAATATAAATTATATATTATATATATATTATATATAATATATATATATATATATTATATATTATTTGTAGTCTCAGCAATTGGCAAAGCAAATAAAACTCTATTTGTTATTTCTCAATATTTCGTCACGATTTTGTGACTTCTTCAGGAGTAAACTGTAAATTTATTATAATTATTATATGTAAACAAAATGAATATTTCAATACTTACAACTTAAGATTAAAAAATTTTAAATTTTGATAACATATCCAATTAGATAAATGACATTTTTTTGATTTTAATTTATTGGGAGTTATGGTAACGCAATATTTATAGAGTGAATTCCCATTGTACAATTTTTAGCGAATAAGTTTTAATAAACAATTACATATTGTGACAGTATTATCCATATAATAAGGTACAAAGTAGAATATTGAGAAAGAATCAGGAACATGGTAAATTGATCTATAAAATGTAATTGATGGTACGTAGTCAGTTATTGGTCTGTGTTGTTAGATACTGATATTAAGATCTATCATATCATATATTGTTTAGTATATTACAGTAGATATTACTTAAATGGTTGGTGTCTGTCTTATAATTGATAGATTCTGGATTTTATTAATGTGTACCATTTCAGGAAAAGTCGATTTTTATAATTATCAATTTGTTCTAAGATTTTTACATTATTGAAGTCAAAGTTATGTCCTGTCTTTAAGTGGTGTCTACTAATGGCACAAGAGTTTTTTCGTAAGTTTACAGTCACTTTTGTGTTGAGTGACACGTTGTTTAAGCCACTGTTGACTTTGTCCAATATAACAACTTTGACATTGACTGCAATTTATTCTATAAATTTTTTTAAAACATTTCCGAACATTAAATTAATTAAATACAATCCACTTCTAAATTCAAGGTTGTTCTCAAAAATAAAAGTTTAAACTCCAAATTCACTAATGAGTAATATAATTTATAGAATAAATTGCAGTCCATGTCAAAGTTGTTATATTGGACAAAGTCAACAGTGGCTTAAACAACGTGTCACTCAACACAAAAGTGGCTGTAACTTACGAAAAAACTCTTGTGCCTTAGTAAGACCACCACTTAAAGACAGGCATAACTTTGACTTCAATAATGTAAAAATCTTAGAACAAATTGATAATTATAAAAATCGACTTTTCCTTGAAATGGTACACATTAATAAAACTCCAGAATCTATCAATTATAAGACAGACACCAACCATTTAAGTAATATCTACTGTAATATACTAAACAATATATGATATGATAGATCTTAATATCAGTATCTAACAACATCAGACCAATAACTGACTACGTACCATCAATTACATTTTATAGATCAATTTACTATGTTCCTGATTCTTTCTCAATATTCTACTTTTGTACCTTATTATATGGATAATACTGTCACATATGTCATTGTTTATTAAAACTTATTCGCTAAAAATTGTACAATGGGAATTCACTCTATAAAATATTGCGGTTACCATAACTCCCAAATAAATTAAAATCAAAAAAATGTCATTTATCTAATTGGATATGTTATCAAAATTTAAAATTTTTAATCTTAAGTTGTAAGTATTGAAATATTCATTTTGTTTACATATAATAATTATAATAAATTTACAGTTTTCTCCTGAAGAAGTCACAAAATCGTGACGAAATATTGAGAAATAACAAATAGAGTTTTATTTCACACAGACCAATTGCTGAGACTACAAATAATATTTAACACAGTACGGTCGAGAATAATTTGATAAATATATATATATATATATATATATATATATATATATATATATATATATATATATATATATATATATATATATATATATATATATATATAATATATATATATATATATATATAATAACGGATTGATTACGGCTGTCGCCACTTCTCCGCCCCCAATTTCCATCTTTTTCTGTCATATGCAGTTGTCTCTTCTAAGTCTCTTGCCGTCATTGCATTATCAATATCGTTGCGCCAACTTCTCCGTGGTCGTCTTCTCTTTCTTCTTTCAGAAGGGATCCATTCCAGTACTCTTCTAAACCATCTGTATTCTGGCATTCTTTTAACATGTCCGAACCAGATTAATTGTTTTCTTTCTATGTCATCATTGATATTTCGCTCCATTTTCATTTCGTTTCTTATTTGTTCGTTTCTAACTCCCTCCAGTTTCGATCTACCGCAGCTTCGTCTCAAATAATCCATTTTTGTCGTCATAAGTTTGTTTTTATTAGCTTTGGTGACGTCCCATACTTCCAAACCGTAAAGTGTAATACTTTAGACTATACTACCGTAAATGTGTTTTTGGTTTCTCGTCGAATTGTTTTTTGCTAGAGAAGAGAGTTTAAGGCACGGGTCACTGCTCTACCCTTGTTTATTCTTTCATTGATTTCATCTGCGCTATTTCACTTCTTGTTGAAAATGACCCCCAAATATTTGCAGGATTGCACGCCTTTGATTTTGTCGTCTTCCAAGACTAGGTCACATATTTCATCTGTTCCCACTGATAGATATTCACATTTTGTCATATTCATGTTTAGACCTGCCACCTCATATTCTTCTTGCAGTTTTCTTACCGTGTAGCTAAGATCGTCGGTGTCTTCGGGAATTACTACCTGGTCATCCGCAAGGAAAAGTGTATATAGCGTGTTTTCTTCAACCGTTATTCCCATGTTTCTACATTTTTTCCCATTTCACTAAGAATATGTCCAAATAGATTTTAAATAAGGTGGGTGACAGACAGCAGCCTTTTTGGGGAGGTGATTTCTTGTCCCATTTTAATTCTTGCAAAGTTTTGTTCGTAGTATTTTTGAGTGGCGTTAATAAGAATTTTGTTTATTTTCAAGATACCCATTTCTATCCATAGTTGGGAGATCGGTACACTGTCATATGGTTTTTCCAAATCTATTAAAGCTATATGGGTTTCTCTATTTTTCTGCACTCGTTTTTCCATTGCAATATTTAATGTGAAAATATTATCCATAGTGGAGCGTCCGGCCCTAAATCCCGCTTGTTCTTTGAGTTGTTTGTCTTTATTGCCATTTTCTATCAGGTTTCGTAGTACTTTTGAGTATAGTCGGCCTATAGTAGCAATCACTGCGATCCCTCTATAGTTTTTAGGATCCGTCTTTGTGCCTTTATTGTGTATTGGGGAGATATACGATTGTCTCCGATTGCCGACAATCACATCGTAATCAAAATAATGAAAAATCGCTTTCAGTCTAACCGGTTGATAGTAAAATTCCCCCCGCAATATTCCGAAAATAAAATACCAGGTGTACCATGTACCACATAAAAAAATACTAGACAAAAAAATTTTTTTGGAGTCCTAGACTCAAACATAACCTCAAAAAGATTAAAACGCCTTTTTTTGTTTTTTTGACGATATCTTTGGTTTTATTTATCGTAAAAACCTATTCTTTTTTTTAGCTCATAGAATATTTTATTGTCTATATCATGGTATTTTTTACATTTTTGGGGGGAAATTCAAATTTTTTAACGCTTTTTTCTTGTTGGTATTCTTCAGAGTTAAAGCAATTCTCACATGATAAAAATAAAGCTTATGAAACATTAAGGATTCCAGTGATATATTAAATTTTGTCATCTAAGAAGAGAGTATAAAAATCTATCAAAATGTTGCTATGATAATTACATATGTTTCTCTGAATGTTCAATTTAAAATAATGTATAGCATTGTAGGACAGTTCTAAAAATACACAAAAACAATAGTACACCTGACTCAATGATCCTTAATGATGTAACGAAAATATTTTGCCTACCAAAGGGTTGATTAATACAGGGAGTAGGAAATTGAGGGAAGAAACTATTGGGGGGTGGAGATAGGGCAAGCAAAATAATCGCTACTGATGCGAACGGCACTCAGGGTTTCGTAGGAGAGCTGGGGTCGTGGATACGTAAAAGATAAGGGCATGGGAATGGGGCAACTACAAAAAAATGAAATAAAGGGCTCTTGGGATAAACAAAATAAAATAAACAAGAAACACCTCAAGGAATTTAATATAGGGCGCCACTTGAGGTGCCTAATTATGCCTATTACAACCACTAGTTGTAACTAGGGAAATAATTAGAAAACAATAAAATTAGAAAACATAAAAAACATATCTTTTTCAAATAAGAATCAAAAAAGGTTTGGCTCAAAAAAATAAATATAAAAGTTAAGACAACAAAATTTAACCTTTATTTGTGTGTCACCACAAACAGTTACGTGGAGAAAAAACAAAACACAAAAACTTAGATGTGTCATCCGCTTACAAACTCTGTTGCTACAAAACTTACAAAATTGCATGGAGGTTAACCTTTTTTTTTTAAACAAAACAAAGTAAAATCAAAAATAATAAAACGAGCTGTCATAAATTAACATTAAATTTCAAAAAAACTAAACACATAAATTGACAGCTCAACTCAAAACCAAAAATTTACAATTTTAAATGTAACGAAAGCAATTATTATTTCATAAAAAAAAATTGTCTGTCTTTAGTTTAAAATTTGAACACAAAAAAATACAATTACCTTGATTTACATATTTCTACTTCACAAAAAGAACTTGTTATATATCTGTAGCATCCATCCGGAGATCAGCAGCAAACACATCCATTTGGGGCCGAAACAGGAACAGGACATCCATTGGGGGCCGGAACACACCAGGGAAAACGGGAACTCTCAAAAAAAACATGAACCCTCCAACAGAAACCAGACTTTTCAAAAATCTCGAAATATCGAGCGAAAACTTCACTACTCCCGGCAAATTAATGCCGGTCACTTCATACTGGACAAAATCCATCACTACTGCTACCCATTTCCAACACAATCAACGAAAAAACAGAAAATTTTACAAACTCGACATGAATTTGGACATAACGCTGAACCGCTCTTGCTGGCGGTTCCAACGAGAGTAAAGAAATTAAAAATGTGTTCGCTTAACTTGAAAATAAACAAACTGCTGAAATAGCAAAACCAACAAAACGGCGTACATATCCTTTTGCGACGCATAAACATGAAAAGAGATTGCCGAAGTAAAATAAACAACTCTCAAATGGTTTTATTACTCGGCGACGAAACACTTTTGGGTACTTTGAAAGATACGAACTAACAACACGGAAAAATTCTTCGTTTCATTTTTTAAAAATATATAAGAAGTTTTTAATATATTTTTTTATACGAGGAGGTTTCAATATACTTAAAAGAATCAATGGAATTGAAAATGCTACAATGACTGTAGCTTCATGTGGCAATGAAATTGCTAATTTATTTGCGGATCATTTTTCATCAGTTTATACTGGTTTTAAAATTAAGGCATAATTTAAATGGAAAGTACATAAAAATTAAACTTGATCAGCCAATAAAATGCATTTTACATTAGTTAACTAAAGCAGAATACACAATCTTAAAAATGTCAATAATTTCAATTATAATCAAGAGGAGGGTGCTGACAGAAAAATAAACGGACCCTCTCAATCAACACAAATAGTAAGTAATATGAACATTATTACACCAAAGTAACTGATGTCAATATACTATCAAAATGTATGTGGTTTAAGAACCAAAGCCAATACATGTTGAAGCTCTAACTGAAAACTATGACATAATTGCCCTTACTGAGACATGGCAGAATGAAGGTATTTTTGATTCTGAACTTTTTGATAATAGGTACACAGTGTTTAGGAAAGATAAGTCAGACCATAAGCTTCGAGGTGGAGGAGTACTTTTAGCAATTCAAAAATGAACTACCGTATGAACTAAAGATACAATACATAAAAGATAAAAAAATGACATTCAAAACTACAGGCCTATCAGCCTATTAAATAGTCTAAGTTGACAAGTCTAAGGTCAAAGCACGCGGTAAAGATCGGCTATAAAAATGTATATTTGAGACATGTATACTTACAATTAATAACTAATTCAATGTTAATTGTTGTTAACTTAGTTTTGTGCTAGTAATTTTAGTGAAATACCTGTGAAAAATAGTAAAATTCGCCCTGATATTTGAGTTTATTGAGGATCCAATAATCTACAGCGTTGCCAGTTATTCGCTCCGTTGTTTCTTTATAGTGATGGAGGAGCTAAAGTGCGGTTTTTGTGATCAGACCTGTTATTTTAAAGAGAGTAAAACTCTGTTGTTTGGATGTGCTTGTGATAACTGCAAGAAAGTATCATGTAAGGAGTGTAGCAAGATTTCCTCTCAAGAAATAAGATGTGCAAAAGAAATAAGATTGCTAAAACCAGAACCATTATAATATGGTGCAAAGATTGCATAAATCAGTTCTCTAATATTGATAGCCCGATTAGGAACCCAAGAAATGCTGAACTAACCATGCCACAATTATCAAATGCCATAAAAGAAATGATAAAATGTGAACTTAGTGAGGGTATGAAGATTTTGGAACAGAATCTTCAAGAAAAGCTTGTAATGACGTCTAAAATGGTGATCGACAGCAACAAGGAGTTAGTGAAACTATTGAGTGATACTTCGAAACTAAATCAGAGCTCTTCAGAAAGCCGGGTAAACGTGGCAACGCCAACCTCCCCTCCTAACAGAGGACAATGGCAGATCGAAATCAGCTGGCCAAGCAGAGAAAGTCAACGTTGCTAGCTCTTCTTCTTCTAATTCCCACTTGCCAAAAGACCAGAAGACCTTGGTCCACAGCGAAAATCTAGAAAAAGAAGAAAATGTAACCTCAGGCCAAAGCAAACATCGAGAAAAAGAAGAGATCGTAAACAAAAACAAAATAAACTTTGAAAACAAAACATTCTGCTGATCATGACCAAAAATTTACCCTGGTACAGAGAAGAAAGGCCAGGAGAAATGACCAAAACTTTGTTTTGGGTAAAGCGAATTTCCAAGGAGACGAAAATTTTGCTAGTTCTTTTCATAAAGCTTATTTTTATCTTGGTCGCGTAAAAATTGGCATAACACCCACCTTTATTGAACAACATGTTAAGAAGCAATGTCCAAATATTAGGGATTTTAAGGTTGAACCGCTACCAGTTAAAGGTGAAAATATCTCTTTCAAAATAAGCATCCATCCAGATGACAAGGAAGATTTTTCGAGGCGGATATTTGGCCTAAAGGCATCATTTTAAGAAGGTTTTGGATTTCCAATAAACGCCAATCTGAAAATTTTCAACAAGATCGAGGAGATCAGACCGGGATATAACTAAAAATGACTCCTTGAAATCAAAATCAAATGTATGTGTTTACTATCTCAACACTGGGGGCATGCGAACAAAAATACAGAGTTTCCAGCAAGCTTTGAGTTGTTCCTGCTATGATATAGTAATGATTGCAGAGACTTGGTTAAATTCAGATTATTCTGATGCTGAAGTGGGAGTTCCAGAGTATGACATTTATAGATGTGATCGTGAATTGGGCTTAAAAAACACTCTAAAGACACGTGGAGGTGGTGTATTAATCGCAGCTAGAAAGAGCCTTTCTATTCAAAAAATCGTAGTTCCTCTTGTTGACTCTGACATATATCAGTTATACCTATCATTTAAAATCAAAACTCAAAATTTTGTTATTGGCTGTGTATATATACCTTCTCCATCACCTTCTCAGTCTTATTTAAGTCATTGTGAAACTGTTGAATATGTTTACACTAATTTTTCAGATAGTTTGTTTGTCTTGGCAGGTGGTTACAACCTACCACAATGGGGCAATGATGAGTTGGGATTGACAGTGAGGGGCACTGGAAATGACTCAAAGGAGTCCCATTGGACCTGGTTTTTAGCAATTTGGAATCTATTAATGTTACTCTAGCAGTAGATAAAATTTTTGAGAATAGTTTAAATCATACAGCTATCAGTTTTGAACTAGTGTGTGAAGAAAATTTTGATGTTATGAATTACGAGGAATACTTTTATGATTTCAAAAATGGTGACTACTTTTCAATAAATAATTATTTAGCAAGTATAAATTGGGAGGTACTGTTTCTTAATGGTACAGTTGATAGTATGGTGGTCATTTTTATGATATAATTTACTCACTGATAGAACACTTTGTTCCACTAAAGAAATATAAAACCTCTACCTTTCCCTCTTGGTTCTCGTCAGAGCTGCGTAACCTAATTATATGTAAAAAACAGGCCCACAAACAATTTAAAATTAGTGGTAGGCAAGATGATTATGACCGTTTTGTGGCTTTAAGAAACCAGTGTGAAATTTTAAGAGCAGACTGTCAGAAACAGTATTTAGATGGGATACAAAATAACATTTCCGATAATCCAAAATATTTTTGGTCTTATATTAAAAGCAAAAGAAATGGGTATAATATACCATCCAGAATGGTCTATAGGGATAGGGTTGGCTTAAATATGAAGGACTCTGCCAATATGTTCGCAAAATATTTCTCATCAGTCTACTCAGATGAACAAAAAGATACTTTACCTTTTTTTAATTTTGACAGTTCTATTTGTTTGAGTTCTATAATACTTACAGCAACTGAGGTCTATGATACTATTGCAAGTTGTAAAAACAGATTATGTGCAGGGCCGGATGGAATCCCAGCCTATTTTATGAAAAAATGTATATATGTGTACTTACAAAACCAATTTTGTTTATTTTTAAAGATCACTTGGTACTGGTAGCTTTCCCAGTCTCTGGAAGAAAAGTTTTTTAAAGCCGATTTTTAAATCGGGTGCAAGGAACGATATATCAAACTATCGAGCTGTCTGTAATCAGTCGGAGCTGCCCAAGTTGCTTGATTGTTTGGTTAGTAAGAAACTGACATGGAGTTATAGAGGCATTTTTAATCCTGAACAATTTGGCTTTATGAGAGGGAGGTCAACAGATACCAACCTGGTTTTGTATGTCAATCATATATATAACAGCTTTGAAGAGGGGTGCCAGGTTGACTCAATCTATACTGACTTTTCCAAAGCATTTGATCGGGTAAACCATGGGGTCCTATTACAAAAACTAAGAGCTTTGGGTATTTTAGATCCCCTTCTTCAGTGGATTACAGAATTTGTTAGTGGCCGTATGCAGACAGTTAACTTGCACTTTAAACAAAATGTCACTCAATATAAACAAATGTCATAAAATGAGATTCTCGAGGCAAAGAAATCCAATTAAATTTGTTTACTACATAAATAACTTGCCATTAGCCTCGAAAAATAAGGTATTAGATTTGGGAATTTGGTTAGACACCAAACTGTCATTCTCAAGCCACATTAACCAAGTAACAAACAGAGCGATGAAAGTGCTAGGATTTATATAATGCACATCTGTGGATATGTCTTTATTTACATTTAGAAGAGTTTATTGTGGTCTCGTTAGGCCCATTCTTGAGTTTGGATCAGTTGTATGGTCCCCATCATACCACTATTACATTCAACAGATTGAAAGAGTCCAGAATAAATTTTTGAGGATAGCAGCCTATAAGAGTGGATACAGAAGAGAGGAATACGACTATCAGTGGGTAAAAGATAGTCTTAACTTACCAACACTTGAGTCAAGGAGGACATTGTTAGATTTATGTTTCTTACACAAAGTTATCAATGCTTTTATAGATTCCTCAACTCTTATTGCTTGTTAGTCTTAAAGTTCCTAGTAGAAGCAACAGACAAACAAATCTTTTCGATGCCATTTCACCACACTAACTATGGTATCAATGAACCAACTACACGATTGGTCCGGAGTGCTAATAGCTTGCCAAGACAAATAGATATTTTTGACTCCAAAAATTAGTTTGTTTTAAAAAACAACTAAAAAATATCTTACAATAAGTTGGTTGTACATCTGTATTATTCTTATATGTTTGTATTATTCTGAGGTGTTTGTTATTTTAATAATTTATTGTTGTTAAGGTGTAACTTTTTAAAACTTGTGATTGTTATTTTAATAATATATTGTTTTTAAGATGTAACTTTGTAAAAATTGTAAGTAAATGGATGCTGTATATAAATAAATAAATAGTATTGTTAAGATTTTTGAAAGTATTCTTTATGATGATACGAGCATGTTAAGAATAAAATCAGCAAATACCAGTATGGTTTTGTAAGTGACAAATCAACAGTAACTAATCTCTGGGAAGGGGACAGGGAAACAGTTGGACATTCTGTATACTGATTGTGAAAAAGCATTTGATAAGGTAAATCACTGTATTCTTTTAGATAAACTGGTACAGTTTGGTTTCTCAAGAAAAGCTTTTAATTTATTAAAATCTTATTTGTCAGATAGAAAAAATACGGTAAAAGTAGGTAATTGCTTTTCTTAGCAACATGTGTCATCCTCAGGAGTCCCACATAGCCTGAGTTTGTGCCCCCCTCCAAATATAAATTTGGCAGGACCCTGGTCTACCTGGCCTTTCGGCATACGACCGTTAGCGACTCCACTGCCCTACGAGTCCAAAACCAACTAAGGCGGCAAGATGTCGAAAGTATGTAACCCTTCTGGAGATCTCCCACCCCCTGGGGCGGAAAGGTGACGCAGGGGAAAGATTCCACCTCGCACATAGACAGGTCTCCGCCAAAGAACACTCATCTACCACTCTTGAATGATTCCAGGTGGGTATGTGCAGGGACACTGACACCACTCTCGGTGGTGTAAGGCCATGAGAGGTATTTACGGGCCAGCTCGTCCAACCTCACCTGGCTCTTGTCGAATGAGAGTAGAGTGGTCCCACAAGATCCTCGTCTCGGATACTAGGAGTGTAGACTGGTCCCCAAGATGACTATGCATCTCGAGTTCGTTTCTACAAACTCGACACCTCTCTGATGGCTCTCCACCTCTCATTTCCTTCCCATTAGTCGCCTCTTGCGACAGGCAGGGTATTCTGACCTCGGCTGTATTCTTATCTTTGCGAGCCGAACGGAGTCAGGAGTCCCACAGGGGAGCAAACTAAGATCATTGCTCTTTATTTTATTTAATAACTACTTGATAGATTGTATTAAATCTTGTAACGGCTTAATGTAAGCCAATGATTTTAAACTTTTTAAAACAATCTCCAATAAGAAAGATGCAGTCAATTGCAAAATGATCAAGATAAGTTATTCAATTGTTTAACGATTCAAAAATGACTATTAATGTTAAAAAGTGTGCAGTAGTTTCATATAAGCGAAAACTTAATAGTGTTAGTGAAGATTATTATATTAATGATAATCAAGTTGAGAGAGTGAGTGTTATGAAGGATCTTGGAGTTAAATTCAAAATCAACATGAAGTTCAATAAACACTTTTATGAAATAACTAACAGAGCTTATTATGCTTTGAGTTTTGTCATTAGAAATAGCAAAAATTTGAGAATAAGCACAATTATAAAACTCTATAATGCCCTGGTGAGACCAAAGATCAAATATGCTTAAATCATCTGGTCTCCTACTGCATTTTCAAACTCAGAAATGATTGAAAAAGTGCAAAAACGTTTTTTAAGATTTCTATAAGTAAGGAAAAATAAGAAATATCCATATGTGATCTCATACATTGTAATGTTAAGACTCATTTCAATTGCAGTCACTTACCACTAGAAGAAACAGTCAGGCCATTAGGTTCATATATACTAGATTTTTAACAATATTAAGTACACAAACTATTTTTTAATTGAGTTTATTTACTTTAAGAGTACCCAAGAGTAGGTTAAGGATAACTAACCTAGATCTATTCCTTAAAAATTACTATAGAAATATTACACAAGTATTTAATAGACTGACTCACGTGGATATATTTAATGTAAAACGCTGTGAACTTAAGATATTGCTTGCTCATCAGCACTAGATTTGAGGAGTTTATTGTATTTTTTTCCTATTGGATTAATGTTCGTTTCTTTCATTCATTTATTGTATTTTTGTCTTAACCACTTTACATGTAATTACTAGTCTATAGTGTTTGTAAGATGTCTAAATAAATAAATAAATACAAATAATTTGTACTTACCATGGGAATTTGTCTGATGTTCTTTATTCAAATTTAATTCATTGCACTTTATATTTTGATTCTGGGATTTCTCTGTTTTAACATCTTCAATAAAAACTGCTGTATTGATTTGATTGAACCAAATCTTTGAATCATCAATGTTGTTAAGATCAACTTTAGAGTCATGTTCAGAAAGCACTTCTTGTTCAAATTCATTTTTGATCAAAAGCAGGGTATCTTTGCAATTCTCATTATCAGTTTCTTTTTCCATTTTGCACTTTATATGAGATAATTCATTTTTGTACGAATATTTGTCATCCTTTATTTCCATTTTACTTTTTCGGCAGACCTCATAGTACCTATACAACATACAAGTGCCGAGGAACTGACAGACAGTGTTACCAGTGGCTGGGCATGGAAGGATGCACTCCTGTCAAAAATTATGCGATTTTGTACAAAATTATGCGCTCTGTTGTAACCTTACTGTCATCTGTCACGTCATGTCAATTGTCATTGTAAAGGCGTATGACACTATGCATTTTCTTGTATCATATCATATATCGTTTCTGATATAGGAAGTTATTTATGTTTTCTTGTATCTAAGTCTTGAATATAAAATTTTCTTCGATAAAGTAATTTTTATTTGCTAAAGACAATGACGTGTTGAGTTTACCGAAAGTACATGCTGATTATAGCCACAAATGTCAAACATAGAACAAAACTTTCTCTATAGCAGTGTTGGCATGTTTTTGTAAATGTAGATGCTGTATACTTCAAATATAAAAAATAAAGCTTTAGAAAAGTACATTTTGTTTATATTATGTTATGACTTCTGCAATTTTTGATTTATATAAAAACAAACAATGAGTAAATATTTGTTTCTTTGGAGATTTATTGCAGTTAATAATTAGAAATTTTTTTAGCAATTACCCTTGATAGATTAGAGGATAGATTTTGGCAATCGTCAAATCAGCAGTTTGCAGATTACAAAAAAATTGCAATTAATCTCAAAAAAGACAAATATCTACTCGTTATTGCTTATGTAAATTAAAAATTGCAGAATTCAATAAATGGTATAATCAAAATGTACTTTTTAAAAGCTTTATCTCTTTATATTTGAAGCATACAACATGCGTTATAAAACATGCCAACACTGCCAAACGAAATATTTTTACATTTGCGGCTATATTCAGCTTGTACTTTCGGTAAACTCAACCCAATTGTTTATTATTTTGTGGCTGTGTAAAATGTCAGCACAAACGTTTTCTTTTAAAACAAACAAGAAGACGAGTACTCTTATTATAAAACTGTGGCTTGTCATTGTTTTTTTTTGATTTGCTGGATTGTGCGAAATTATGTGATTTTATGCAGGATGCGAAAATTATGCGCCCGGCAATAAATTATGCGCAAATCGCATAATTATGCGCCGATTGGCGACACTGCTGACAGAAGATTAGTGCAGGCAGAGATGTGTTCGTATGTTCTCTGATTAGTGACAGATCTGTATTTGGCAGTGTTGCCATATCACAAATAAATCCTGAAAGAGCATGCGATATAATATTAATTAATGTTCAACATTCTTTTAAAGTTTTTGAAAGAAGTTTAACTAATTTAATTTTTTATTTTTTAATTTAAATTAACTTTGATTTTTTAAGCTTTTAAATTCTTCAGTTATTAAAGTTAATTAAACATCTTTACCGATATATCTTTACTTTGTTATTCACATTTTAAGGATTAAATTGTCAATAATGATAATTTAATCTCTGCAACGTAAATTTGAAAAAATATCGATCTGAACAATCTCCAGTAACTAGCTAATACATTAACAAAACGATATTCAGGTACAATTTCACCCCAAAATTATAAGAAAATAGTCATAAAAATCATAAAATTGAAATCTGCTAACATCTGTTGCAATCTGGCAACTATGTTTTCAAAATTTTGACAGTATTGCCAAGTTTTTTTACTAATCTACCAAGGCCAATTATAATTTTTTTTTCTAATAACTAACTGCAACTAATATCAAAAAAAACAAATATTCATTCGTTTGTGTTTCATATAAATTCAAAAAATTTTAAAAAATACCCGATTTCATAAAATAATATAATAAAAATGTATTGTTTCAAAGCATATTTGAGGCATAAAACATACACATAATAAGGACATGGCAATACCGCAGACACAAATTTGACATGACGTTTATGTCAAATTCTCGGCACTTATTCTATAGATTTGCCACTTTTTCCTATTTCTTCTTATTTGGATTTGGATTTATTCTGTGGATTTATTTTAACATTTTTACATCGAGCAAAAAGACAATAGAGGGAATGTAAAGGTAGTGGGGGCAAACATATTGTTAGACAGGAAGTGCGATCTTTAGAGGCCACTTTAAACAAGAAAGAGAGTCTCTCTCCTTGTTTGACATCAAATTTAGTTGGGTTTATGTTATTGTTTATCCTAAATGTCACATGAAATCTTATTTATATTGAAGTTTTTTAACAATTGTGTCGCATTTTTAACTCTTATCATTAATAATTAATTAAAACTTTCTCGTCTAAGACACATTCTGAAAAATATTATATAGCTACTGTTAATAAGTGTCGGAAAATTTAAATTTCGCGCATTCGCATTTCCGGATATGTCCGCCATCAGAGGCCACTTTTTTGGTCTCCTTTTCATAAGGATTAGATTCCCTCTTTTGTCTTATTGCTCGATGCATTTTTAACTGTCTAAAGGTCAATTCAGACACATCAGTCCCGTCCATCGAGCAATAAGACAAAAGAGGGAATGTAAAGGTAGAAGGGGTAAACATATTGATAGACAGGAAGTGCCATCTTGAGAGGCCACTTTAGACAAGGATAGACAGTCTCTTTCCTTGTTTAAGAAGTCAAATTTAGTTTGGTTATGTTATTGTTTGTCCAACTGTCACATGAAATTTTATTTATATTGAAGTTTTTTACCAATTATGTCACTTTTTAGACTATTATCGTTAATATTTAATAAAACTTTCTAGTCTGAAAAATATTTTATAGCTATTGTTAACAAATGTTGGAAAATTTAAATTTAGCGCCTTTGCATTTCCGGATGTGTCCGCCATCAGAGGCCACTTTTTTGGTCTCCTTTTTATAACGATTAGATTCCCTCTTTTGTCTTATTGCTCGATGGTCCCGTCATAGTCTCGGCGCCGAACCGGTCCTGTTTGGTCACAGAACTATCAACTATCTGACAGCTGGGAAACTGTTTGTCAACTGATGATGAGTGTGAATGCCGGCAACATATTTTTGTATTAAAGAATATTTTATATGACGGATTGTTCGGTTCGGCGCAATCACTGTGACGAGACGTGACTGATGTGTCTGAATTTACCTTTAATGAACTTCCAATGGTATACCCGGTTCGCTATTCCCAGTCCGAACTGTCTAGTGATTTTAGTAATTATTTTTTGCGAAGTTAGTTACTTTTTGACAGACTCGAAGTGGCTGGAAATTACTATACAACCAAGCATACGTACTCATAGCCAATATTAATAAAAAAACAAACTAAATAGTAAATAAAATAGAACTTTGCGAATTACTGATAATCAATATTTATTTATCTGCACCATATAATAAATAGTTATGTTAAATTATAACAACTAAAATATATTTTTTAAATATACACTACCCAAAATTTAATAGGTTTAGTATGCACTTCCACTATTTAAAATAATTCTTCTTTTTTTTCAAAGCAAGAAGTCTGCAATAGTAGTATACTTGAGCCATTAATACTGAGAAGTAGGAATTGTTGTGTTGTAGGTTTCCGACAATGAGTCTGTCAAAATATGCCCTAGCTAAGCGAATAGACAATATAGTGCATGATCCATGATGAAAATTGATGATATTTAACTACGATTAGAGATGTGTAGTTCACCATCGAAACAGTTCAAATGAACGATTCTTTCAACTGAACTAATTGAACTAGTTCAGTAATTTTCATATAACTAGTTCACTGCAAACGATTTGCATTATAAATTGTGTCTCAACTTCCAAAGAAGAAAATAATGAATGGATGAATGAGAACATATATTTATTATTTTGTGAATGGATGGACTAGTTAAAAAAAATAGCCTCAGATAACAGTGACAATAACATAAAGTCTTATCTTAATGTCATAATGATTCGGATATTATGCCCATGTATTGGCTTGGATGTTGCCATGCTGTGTTGTTTCTTGTATTGTAATTTTGAAATAAAAATTTTAGTTGTGGTTAAAATGATTGAGGCATTTACATAAAATATAATTTTATGTAAAAGTGAGAATGAAAATGTGTTATTTAATTTTCCTAGAAAATTCACTGATTTTTTTTGTAAAGGTGCTTTTAGAAATAACCTAATTATAAATACCTATGAGTTTAAAATATACGTAAATATAAAAATAAATCACACGTTGACCATATTTATATTTAAAACGGTTAATAAAAAACAAATCTTAATAATTTTTTGCAAATAAAAACTAACTAATCACATAATACTTTAAACCATTTAAACCTAAACATACGATCGAAAGAAATAGTTCCCAACTACTTGTACGGTAGTGAACTAGTGATGAGACTGACTGAAAACCGAAGAAAACGGGCGACCGGCGCCGAGCTTGTGTGATGATTGAGACGAGACATCTGGCAACCAGTTATGTTAGGGTTGGATTTCGATTTCGGTCCTACAAATAGTTCTTTCGCGAACTAGTTCACTGAACTAGTTCATGTTTGTGAAATAGTTCTCTTGAAATAGTTCGTTTAAAAGAACTAATAAGCACACCTCTAACTACGATTTTTTGTAAAGTTGTGATTAGTATTCTGTGTTGTGATTAGTGTTCTGTGGATGTACTTTCGGCAATAACCTTTCGGGGGAGGTAGGTGCAGTAGGTGATCTGTGGCAGAGAAATACGAACGAACGAACGCTTCGATAAACTCAACCTTATTTAGTTATTTATCTATGGTGTAATCAAATGGAAGTAATAAAACAAGAATTTAGCGAGGAAACGTGTAAATTAGAAATAGAATCTAATGGATTGGATGATGCTCTTTTGGATGGCTTCAAATGTGAAAATTCGGGAGGAATCCAATATGCAAAGTATACATAACACATATAATTATTTAGACTTAAAGAAATCTCATAAATACTGAAATAGAACATGGAAATAAAATAAACCCATTTGAAGAAAACCAAAAAACTGAAAAAGGTTAGTAACAACTTAATTTTTAAGTAAAATTGTGGCTTATTTCCAAAATAGTAAATTGCATTAAGATGCTACAAGAAAATAGCTTCAGAAAAGTATTCATATTTTTTTGAATTTATATACAATAATTTAAGGGCATATATATGATTATTACAAATTAAGTGCTTATTTAAATAATACCTTATTTTTATTCTGTTAATGAAATTAAACAAGTAATTAAGTACCTCTTGTCTAATCTGTGCAGAAATGAAACCCAGATTTTTAAGAAAGAAGATGATAAACATTTAATCAACTTAACATGTCAGTTTGAAAGATTCAAAATTGATTTTAAAGGTCCAATAACCAGTTCTTCTACAAATTCCTATATGCTTACAATTATTGAAGAATTTTCTAGATCTCCATGGGCTTTTTCATGCTCAGATGCATCTAGTCAGACAGTAATTGAATGTTTGCTGTTTGAATTAACTATTTTGTTTATATGGAATTCTGAGATAACTACATTCTGACAGGGGAACTAGCTTTACTTCACAGGAGTTTAATTATTTACACTCTTAAGGAATAAAGTAGAACAACTCCATATATCAGGGCTTAGTGTCAGACAAAGTATTACCAGAGAACTAACAAACACAGAGAAGCTACACTCCTTTGAAGTTGCGTGGGCAAGCCGCCAATGACAGGAAAGCAACCAACTAACTAAGACTCAGTGGGCATGTCACACAATATAAATTCTTAAATAAAATTGAGCATTTATATTGACTTTTCAATAAATATGAAATATTGCACTGAAAAAATAATTACATGCAGGGCGGCTTTTGTTGACATTCTAAAAGGTGTAATCATTTTTGATTTACAAAAGGACTGCAAATACATCGCACAACGCAAAGTAATGGTGAAAATCGT